>JBCEWB010423491.1:0-20259 GCA_039654565.1 Peronia peronii | reverse complement strand
CACCCCCCGTTCACAGTCACTGTGTTTAGAACATGCATGTATAAAATGCTAATATTGGTTTCAGACCTCCCACAAATGATGTCATACGATAATTTAAATCGAAAATAAGCAAGTGCGGCATTTTTTAAAACAAGATTAGTGACAATGAACAATGGAAAAATCGTGGGTGTTCCCCCCATCCCCTCCCCCCCCTTTTGTGAACAAAATTGCGATACTAATTATTAACGGTGTGGCTATTGCTAGGGCTTTCAGAATAGCCCCCCTTTGTTTGGAAAATCTGGTATCTTTTTCTGTCCATAACATACGAACAGCATAGGACAGAACCATGTGAGAAATTGGCATATTATTGTCAGATATTTCTTGTTCGAGAATGTAAGTATTTTAAGTATATTTATCACAGTCAATCAGTGAAGCTATCATACTTGATCCCTAGTCTGTTATCTTTTATGCGCAGGAAACAAATCTACCTGAATTGGACAACCCAAATTCGAAAGACTGCAACTGCAACACGTCTGGACATGAACATGATGAACCCGACCACTTCTGGTTTTATCATTTGTGTTGTGTGGAGTTTTTTATTCTCAGATCTAGGTTCATGGAAGCATATTTTGTTGAGCCAAATTTGCAGAGCATCCAAAAATTGTCCCGTCCTTTTATTTCTCTTCTGCCATCCAAACGAATGATAAGTTCAGGCTGTCCAGGACTGGATGCCAGAAGACCCAGATCTAGTTCTAGATCTAGATCAAATCTAGATCCAGATCTGTATCAATATCTAGATAAAAGATATTCAATACACTTTAGATGAAGCAGTCAGATTTCATTTTTTAAAGAACTAGATCTGTAAAAATAAAGAATATCATTGTCTCAAAGTCTCCAACGTCTTGCTTATGTTTGAACCTGTATCTGTCTGTCTCGCTCTCCTATGACCTCAAGGATTGGAATTGGATGATAGTGTTTAAATTTTTCAACTCTCAACCAAACCCATTCTTGAAGTCTGTGTTGGAGCATTTTTCTTTTCACTACTTCACATCTAGATCTATAATCCTTCTGCACTGTGTGCTGTGGATTTGAAATTTGTTTGCATATAAAGCGATCTGCTTCCCACCTTGATCATCTGAAATTCAAGAAAATATCATAAAGAAGTCAGATGATGCATAGATAACAACTTTTTGAATTTTTGTCTCTTGTTTTTTTTGTATGTCACAGTCAGTATAGATCTCAGGATTATTCCAATAATGAGAAATTTACATTCAAAGATTACATACAAAATCAAAATGTCCGTTTCTGTGAGAGGACTATCTCAGAGCCCTCAGTTGGCTAACCAGTAACACGACGCCGCTGACCCTGTCATATACTGTACATGGAGCAAAAATCAGTGACTCAGAGGAATGCAAATTTACTTTTGAGTGATGTTATAGTCACAATTGAAACCCAGTTGAGTAAGTTCCAGTGTATCAGGTTTCTCAATGGTTGATGAACAAGCTATCATATTATATATCTTTTTTTTTTTTTTTCATCAGAGTTATATGGTATCTTTTTTGACACCGAAACTGTCTTCATTTCCTAGATGCAATGTCATGAAACTTGTTGACTTACTTTGGAAAGCATTAGCAATCATCAATATTACTACAGTCGTCTGCAGTATTATAATTTTTTGATCGTAGAGAGTTGAGAAACATAGAGGACAGACTGGCTTGATCTTCTATATGAGGCAATGAAGATGCTTAGCTGCTGATTATTTGCTATGATTTAAGACTTCTAATTTGTCTCTCAGTTAGAAATTATTTTGATAGAAACCCATCCTTGACAGGAAGCTGTGGTATTTTTTTAGTCAGTTTGGAGAAATTATTTCATCTTCTATACACACACATTGGAATTATCTTATTTTAAAAAGAAAAAAAGAGAGTGAGAAGAGAAAAACTTTCTTATCGATATGTATGGTCATTTAAAGTTCAGTTAAAACTCGAACTTTAACAAAATTAAGTCTCTGAACAGCTGTGACAAATAATGTGAGTTGTGCAGTTTACTTTGAAAGCGATAGCTGATGACCAGTTTGAATGCTTAGTTTGAATAGATGTCTTTATTTTCATGACATTTAAATAAGTCATGGAGCTGATTCATCTTCACTGAAATGAAGAAACTGCTAAAAGACCTGTGATTTTTTTTTCAGCAGTATACTGATACAGCACCAGAATGGTGGTGAAAAAGTCAGAATATCAGAACCAGTACAGGTCCTCTGTCATTAAGAAGCACCAAGCTATTTATGAAGAGAATCTGAACTTGCGACACCAACGCCGGGATCGGGAATTTGTGCACACTCCTATCTGCTGGGATGAACTCAGTGAAGAAGATGCAGTTGTCTCTTCAGACTCTCTGGAAGATGTCGATGCCCAGTCTAGGAGGGGCAAGGCACAGAAAGTGCCAGCAGAACAGTATCAGTCTCTGGCGGAAATTTTGTCTGATGCGAGGGACAAGGCAGAAGCAGCTAGGAAGAGGCGTACGGAAGATATTGGTAAATCCCCAGTAATTTCTGAAGTGGTGAAAGACAAAATAGGTGATGATCCACAAATACCCAAGAAAGTTCCCAGTGCTTCAAAAATAACATTAGAAAACAGAGAAGAGTACAACAGACAATGTGAAAAAGATGAAAAAGAGGTCAAAGACAAATCTTACTCAATTTATGACATTGTTGAGCAAGAAAACAAAAAACTTAACGAAAAACTTGCTAAAACGTATGTCCTAAATCGAGGTGGAAAGTTTCAGGAGGATATTTCTGATGAGACAGACACGGACAGAGACATGAAGAAGGCAGACGAGTTGAAATTACAGAACAAAGCAACAATCACATGTGAGAATAACTTGAGGAAAAAGACATACACAAAGAAAAGACAAGCTGATTCTCGAGAGCGGGACGGCATCAGGTCCCCATCTGGTAAAAATAGAGGGGAGATCAGAGCTGGAAGTGCAGGTGAGTGGAAAAAAAAAGATAAAGGCTGTACTTTTCATTTCACACATGATGGACAAAAGTGTTGTTTCAGACAAATGGATTTGTTAAATGAAATTTCTCTAGATTGTTTTTTGTACGTATCCCGAGACATCTTGTTTTTCAGGCCTATAAATGCTTATCTAGATAATATGTAAACATTTGATATGTCAACTTGATTTCCCATCTAATTTGGTAGGTTTCATTTCAGAAAGTAATAGTTCAAAATTTTGAAATAATTCCACAATATTTACATTCATTTTGTAATTTCAATATAAAGAGGAGAGAAAAAAAAAGACGGAATTATGTATTTCAATAAAAAAAAGTTTGCCGTACTCTGTAGCCGTTTAATTTTAACCCCACCATGTGTTTACAGCCAATTTGATGGGCTGTAGATTTTGTTCTGTGGTGATACCTCCAATTTAATGGGCCCTAATGTGATCCGCTCGTAGGTCAATGGGTCAAGGTTATAGGTCAACAAATCGCAAAAAAAGTTATCATGTTGTAGTTTATTCATTCTGTTTTCAGAAAATGTATAGTGTTATGGCCTTTACTTTTATGTGGTATGTCGGTTTCCTAGCATTTTCCAACATATAGTAAAATCTTTAATTTCCCCTGACACCAGAGATTGTTTATTAGCAACACTTGGAGGGTTAATCTCTGAAAATGAAGAGTGATGAGGACAAGAAAATTAATCATTTCTAAATTGATTATGCTCAGATCTATGCCTTTGCTCATCTACTGATCAATTTTAATTTGAATTTTAGTTTCTGGTACAGAACTGAAAGAAGATGTAGAACTGGCAGTGTTTTTTTTTTTTTTTTTTTTATTGATTGATTTATTTGTTTGCATGTTTGTTTTTTGTTTATTCTGTATATTTTTCTGTATATATATTTATTTTATTTAAGTATGTTTGATCCTGAGTGTCTTCACAAACACAAGGAATGGGAAGCTCAGTATTGAATTGAAGGCAATTTGTAGAGTTGTGGGCTAATAATGTTTTATTCATCCCAAGCCAAATTATTCTTCCTGTGTTTTTGTATTGTTAAATATGTACATGTATGCAGTTTGTACATTGCAATTTTGTCAAAAAGTCACAAAAATGTTTTCAAAAAAAGATAACTGACTGTAATGTGGGGAAAGAAATTTTGATTATTTCTATGATACTTTGTCATTGTGTTCCAGCAACTTCGGGAAAGATCTGCAACTGCCCAGGGTATCCAGCAAACCCCAAAGCAGAAGCTGTTGTGCCACCATTGGCATTTGTCCCCAAAGTACGCAGACCGGACAGGCGGGCAGGCATTCCCAAGGCGAAACGCAGGACGGCTTCCCCACCAGTTTCAGTCCAGGAGAAACCTCCGTTTGTT
This sequence comes from Peronia peronii, assembly GCA_039654565.1. NCBI lineage: Eukaryota > Metazoa > Mollusca > Gastropoda > Systellommatophora > Onchidiidae > Peronia > Peronia peronii. The sequence goes on along the minus strand of JBCEWB010423491.1, from coordinate 15,909 downwards.
TCCTATGGAGCTGGAGACATAGAGGACAATATGGCCATTCACAGAACTCACAATGTCCGAGCTGTGGCAGGTGTAAGCAATTTGTTTTCATTTTGATACTGCTAGAATCATCTTTACAGGACTGTTTGTGTGTTCATGTCTGCAAGTACATTTCAGTATTATTTTTTATTTTAAATTATAACACATGATGATAACTATAGAATCAAGTTGACATAATTTAGAAGAATATAATGTCTCAAATAATTTGAGAATGACAGAAGATTGGAAGAATGTATGAGAATGACATTAAACTCTGCCTAGTTCAAATATAGGAACAATCTCAAAATGGCAAAGTTTAGAGTATGTTACCAACAAACACAATGTCCCATCATATGAAGCTCGTAATAAAAAGTTTAGTGTTCAATTTATACTTAGAGAGATAGTTGTCTGATTGAGTGTAGATGAGATCTTACCTACAGGTAGCATGTTTACCTATCATCGAATATGATGCCAGCTGGGCATTACCCAACAAGCTACAATTGATAATTTTTTTTTTAAAATTTTGTTTCAGGTCTACTTACCAGCATTGAGAGCAAAATCTCGACGAGAAGAACAGCTGAAAAGACAAAAACTCAAAGAACAGAGAGCGCAGAGCGTAGAGAGTTTGCTGGACAAGCTTGCCTCAGTCTCTCCACGAGAGGTGGAGGACTGGGAATCAGAATATCGCAGACAGTACCATGGCTATGCCCCAAAAGATTATGAACGTGCTGTGTCGGCCAGGGCTGTAGTACCTCGAGCTGCCCCAATTCGAGCTGTCCATCGCGGAGGTTGTTTAGTAGTGCATGTTGACTGATCTTACATTTAGACCTTACACATTAATAAAGACTTGAGATTTGAGATGGACTAATGAGTCTTCATTAAAGCAGAAATTTTATTTGTAGGTCAAAGAAGTACATGTAGGCACTCTCGAGAAAGAAGAGTGCTTTCTTGCCTTTCATTTGTAACTTTTTTTTTTGTTTCCAATGCAGATAAACTGGAATGATAACTAGCATCATACATGTTGTATGTGGAGCTCTAGCATATTTATTGTTTTCAAGAATGTTTCTGTAATAATATATGATAAAAGAATCTTTCAGGTTAATGTTAGTCTATCACATCTGCTATTGAACATACATTGCCAGCTGTATCTAGAAAGCAACAAGGCTTTTATTGTACTTGTCCTTTTTTCTTTTTTTCTCTGTCAGATTTTATTTTTTTTTGATATTGACAAAGTGTGAAACAATAAGCAAGTGATTATCATTTTAATAGTCACCAAGGGTGCAAAAGTAGATTTGATTCATATCAAAAGTAATAACTTTTCTTTTGAATACAGATTCATATATTAAAAAAATTGAAAAATGACCTGGCATGAGAGATAGTAATAGTAATATAATGAGATTTTGAGTATACAAGATAGTTTTGTTTATTTTATTTATTTATTTGTTGTGTCCTATTACTTCCCTTTACCAGACAAAAGAGGGAATGAACAAGTAGGGCAAAGAGGGAAAAAAAAAGATTTCTGCACCCTTTGCTTGAAGCATACACCATGAGAAATTTTAAAAAAATTATAGTATAAAGAGAATATTTTCTTCTTATTATTATTATTTTATCAGATTTTTTTGGTGATCAGTCTTTTGAATGACAAGAAGTAAAAGGATTTTTTTCTTCTTTACACTGCTTGTTCAACACCTCATTTGCCAGGCAAAGGGAAATAATAGGGCTGGTCAAAATGATCTCCCATTACACAAGTCCCTCTTTTGGGAAGGGCAGATAATCTATGAAACGATCTCCCATTGACTCCTTACTTCTGCTCAGATCACAGTATTTTCATTTTGTCAAATCTGTTGTCTTGGAAAGATAAGTTTCTCTGTCTAAAGTTCTGCTGTCAACAAATTAGTCCCTGCATGCATGAAAAGTGGTTAAAAAATGTGCATTGTTACCTCCTTCAACAATGTAATTTGAGGATGTCTTCATTCATTTCTGAAATGTTTATAGCATTTGTTCAAATATCCTGGAGCATTCATTATTCCAATTTTTTACCGAGAACACTTTATCTGTCGCAGTTTTCAAATGTCAGTAACTTAAGAGAACGGAAATTCATTACACAACTTTGTCCTTGTAGCCTCTCATCATTGCTCTTCGATAGCAGCCTCAGTTATTTTTGGCCCATTTCAGTCATTGAGAAAAAACTGTTTATCACACAACTCATTTGATGACTTATGTCAGTAAGATTCTATTCGGTTATAGTACACAATTTTTATTGGCATATTATATCCTTTTAATGACATCATCATGTTCAAGAATGCGTTGAGACTTTATGCATTTTAACCTGAGCCTGATCAAGGTCATCATCCTAGACCAGTGGCATTATATCAGTTGGTTTGGGATGTTCGGGGTGGGGGGGGGGGGAGACACTCAGTTGCTTATTTAAATTGAGTCACTTCTGTCATCATTCAGCAAGAGCCATGTAAATGTATCAGTGTCCAGAAGGCACACAATGAATAGAACTTGTGAATGAAAATACACTGAACTGTCCCTGTTAAATCTGTTGTCCCGAGGGAAGCTTAAATTCTGGGTGTTTTTTTTTGTTGTTGTTGTTGTTGTTTCTTAGCATGTTTTTTTTTTCTTATCCCTTTTTTTTTTACTGAGAGATTAATTTTTGTCCTTGTATAATATGTCTAGTAATGCAGCAATTGAAACTTATGTATGGCATGCATATGAAATATCCGTTTTCGTAGTTTTTTTTCCTTGTTTTACTTTGCTATGTAGTTAGTAACATGCATATACACGTATATTTATGACATGAAAAGGTGATGCATATACTTAATGCTACGTTTAACAATCTCTTGTTTCTCTTTCATCACTTTATTGATTGCTCACATTGCACGTAGATGTCAGATGTAAATAAAATATACTTATTATAATATCCATAGCAGAAATGGTCATTATTTCCCTGTTGTCATAATAGTTGGACACACCCACACAGATGGATGTTGGATGGATTGGCATGATTCATGGGGATTTTCTTGCTACAAACATAATACTTTGGCTCGTCAACAAACAGTTCCAAGTTATTCTTTCAACTTTAGTTTCAATAGAAACTGCTAGTAATAGGATTCTGTAATGTCTTAATAGTACAGTGGTCTCCGCCAGTAGAACCGGGTCGTTGGGAGACAAAAAACGCGGACGGGTTCTTAGGCAGATTGAAAAGTTATGCAACCCGTCTGATCATAGATTGCCAGCTATGATGAATTGATCGTTACCGTCAGTTAAAGATGTATCTATGCGAATAAGCACAGCCTTCTTTCCTGTGTGTCCAAATTAGATGTAGCCATTCCTGATCTTTTTAAGCATACAATTGCACCAATACTGCCCAGCGTTTGAATGCCATGTGAGTTTTCACATAACTGTATCATTGTTGAAAACATAATATTGCTATGCTACCCTGCGAATAATCGCAGGAGTGACCCAAGTGTTTCCAGACCAACCGGAGTAGCAGAACAGCTGACCAGCCAGGAGGCTAAACTTACTCCTCCTTATCCACAAAGCCAGTCACAGGTGCTATCCCACATGTTGTCAAATAAAGAAATGGTTACGTATTTGTCAACAGCGTGGCCTGATATACAGTCATACATCAACCATCACTTCCATTCCTTTGTATACCTGTTCTCTCCACCCCTGTCCCCATTTTACTGCACATCTAGCACTGTGCATTTCTCTCAAGTGGACAGTATGAAGTGGAATTATACCATAAGCACTAGGGTGTCTTGGCCCGACACCGGGCTCTTAGGTGGATTTTTTTATTTGGGAGCGCCCAGAGCGGGTTTGTAGAGGGACAAATTATAGAGGAAAAATTCCGTTTCACAACAGAGATGGGTTCTTAGGTGGACCGGGCTCTTAGGCAGAGGGTTCTTAGGTGGAGACCACTGTATATTTAAAGTTGCTCCAAGACATAGAATTACGGCAGCAAACCTGAGTTGGATTTGCAAAATGGATGAAAAACCATGCATGTGTGGGTGATATTCTGAGGTCATATCTAAGATCAGCTGATGGCCAGATTTTCTCTCTATTCTGTGATTTGAGTGGGGTATGAAAATAAAGACATGGGAGTAAAAAATTTAGCCTTTTTGATATCAGAACACATTTTTGGATAACTAATGAATATTGAAGAAAAGAACTTGGCACGGCGAGCAAGAGTATTGATAGTACATGTATGTGGTGTGATTGTGAATGACCAGACTGACCCATTAATGTTCCTAGGGTTAAATAGTTTGAAAAATTTAACGACACGTAGAAACAAAGTAGAGTGTTCAGATGAAAAATATCCTGCAGATATTACCCATTGAGTCACACATTCCCATGCAGCAATTTTCGTCAATTTTTTCATTGTTTTCTATGTCTTGAAGATTGTTTAAAAGTAAAAAGACACTACTTTGCACATGTCAACATCACTTACACAATAGAGATCACTTCTATGTTTACTTATATGATTTCACAGAAGAGACAGTTTCATGGACCAGTTTTTAAGAATCTATGAAATTAATCTGAATAATGAATGACTGTCATTGCAAAACACATGCACATATATATTGTGCATTAATTTTCATAATCTAAAGGCAACAAAAATTCCAGGAATAATCCATTTATTGACAATTCTTGATCTATAATCACATAAAAATAGCTGATATAATTCACATAAATTCATGCATATTTATTTTGTGTCACGTCACATATAATACATCTTAATTTCACTCACAAATCATTAGCAAAAAAAGCCATTCACTATCCAACAATATGTCTGTAATGCTACACCAGATACATTATAATAAGGAACATGAAGAACGCATGACAGAAAATGTCAGAAAAGGAAAAAAGGGTGCCTTGGATCATTGGTAAAGACCTCTCTTCATCCCTTTCGCCCATATTTTAATCCACTAAGCATACTTGCATGTGATCCCTTCCAAATCTGGGTCATCTTTTAGAAGTTGTTTTCAAACACCAATCATCCAAAATACTTCAATAAAGTGCTAAAAAAAAAAAAAGTGTAGAAATGTACACTGCACTCGTTAAAGAGTTTGAAATTAATTCTTACACTGTGATTGGTGCATGATATTCTTCCGTCTATCTGGATGTTTGATGGTAACCTAATATTATGTCACACAATGTGGGAAATGGGTTAGCTGTCAAAGGGGACTTCGGCCAGAAAATAATACAGTCAAACTTCTGGACAAAGACATCGCCCGGGACCGCAAAATTATGTCGTTACTCAGGAGTGTCCGAGGTTTTCAAGATGGCGGAAAAAGGGGGTGTGGTGAGACTTCCGTGAATAGAATGATGTGATACGCCGACCTGTGCCTGTGATATGACACGTTCCAACCACGTTAGAATGTATGTTTTTCCTGTTGACAAAGGGTTTACCAGCTATGCTTTCACTCTTCGATGCGTATTTTCATTGTTTTGATTAAAAGTGCTCGAACGCCATTTTCCCTCTGTAGTTGTCTATTTGGCTGGAATTTTTGTAGTGGGCGTAGGTGTCAACTGCCGATTATCGCTATATCAATGTTGCTAAACAGGGGTTTTACTAAAATGTATTTTTGGGGTTTTTATTACTAATAATATGTAGCAAAAAAATCGGGACCAGAGGTCAATGTCGCTAACCAGGGGTTGTTATTCAGGGGTGTCGTTATCCAGAATTTTGACTGTATTAGATCTGACTCCCTTTGAGGCCACAGGAATTGACTGCTCAGTAGTTTTTTCCTGAAAGAAAATACATATGTTTCTTTTTCCTGGATGTCAATAACTCTTTACATGGAAAATTTGATTCCCAGTTCATTTCACCAGCTATTCCCAGTTCATTTCACCAGCTCACAACGTATTCAAAATAATCTGAACTTATTGTGAGCTCTTTGCTTTGGGTATCTATATATATCTCCCATTAGTGTGTGTGTTTTCATTTGAAAGAAATAAAGTTTCAAAGCTGAACAATCTTTGGTAGAAATCATTCCATATTCATGCTTCTGAAATCAAGATTTTCATACATGTATCCAAAGTTACACTGTAAGTGGAAACATGAACAAGCACAAACACATGTACTGTCTAGTAATATGAAAAGTTCATTTAATAAGCCATGTTCAATGCATTCAAATCATTAAAGTTGTCTTTCAAAGATAATGGCACAAGTCTGACAGATCGAAATGAACTTTACATACAACATAATGTTTCTCCAATACTGCATATTACTTACCCAAGTTGCAGAGGAAAATTATAATTACAGATTGTTTATCATCCTTCGTGAATCATACGATGATCACCATATATGGTATATGCTTCACTTTTCAACTCCAGCGGGAAGTTATTTCCATCACCATTTGACATTTTCCCTTAGTTGTACTGTATAAGTGCTAATATGTTGCTGAGAACGCTGTCAGGACCATAATGGGCACTGCTCATCATATGAGATGTGATGCATTGAAATCAGGCGTTTGTCAAACTGAAGTAACGGGAAAAATCACGTTTTTCACCAGTGAATGGATTCTTAACGCAATTTTTTTTCTTCATAGGACTATATCAATCCAAAAATGCATTTTAGAGTTATATTTGCTGAAATAAATTGAGTAAAAGTAAAATTGTAATTTAGAGGCAAGACCTAAAAAGGATTAGCAAAAGTAATCAGCCATTTTCTCACTAAATTCAACTGCAGCAAATAGCTCACCCCCCTTCTCTTTAACATTGCAAATATCTCGACTTCTACTTAAAGTAGAACAAAAATTTTTTTCACATACAGAAAGGAAAATGAATAATCTTCACAGTGATACCAATAACTCCAAATGCTCAAAATTTGACGAGCGCCTGATTTCATCGTGTCACATCTCATATACTATGTACTCTTTTGATAATTCTATGTCTGGGATACTTATAAATCTATAGAAAGCAATGTACAATAACAAGCACACTCACCTTGTATCATGGAGTTAACGGGGTATAACTTTCATCACGTCAACTAAGAAAGAAAATACAAGGATGTACAATGTATGTAAGGATGCAATACATCTTGTTTAATGAACTGAATAACATACAATGCACTGTACAGATGTGAGTAGAATTTTACCCCTGACTTACATCTATAAAGCGATACTAGAAAATATGTTGTCAGAATTAACAGATACAGCCAGATCTAGTTAGCCTAATCAGCACATGTATGGATGATGATTGGTTCCTTTCGTCTTTCAACCTCCTTCCTGGTGGTTATCTCGATACATGTATGGAGAGTTTTATGGACTTCACTTTTCTGATACATACTCAATCACACATTAGTCTCGTGTGATAGTATATCTATTCAATTTGACAAAGCGAGCTTGTTCTTTCAAAGATAATGGCAGAAGTCTGACCGGTCGAAATGAACTTTATGTACAATATATTATGTTTCTCCAATACTGCATATTATCTCACCCAAGTTGCAAAAGAAAATTATAATTACAGATTATAATTACATTCCAAAGAATGACTATTGGAGATTCCTGATGATTACAACGCCTGCTGATGGCATAAGGCAAAACTGTGCATACAAAACTTTTCTTGTGGAGATAAATATGAGAGGCCTATAGAATGATGTGAAATCACTAAAAAGAAGCATAAAGAATTAAAGGTAAGAAGACAAAAATTGGTGTTGTTTACAAATAAAGTTTAATGTCAACATAGAGTCATAAATATACAACGTAATTACATCATAGTCAATCCAAGTTTAGTACATGTTTATAATTAACACGTAGCGCAAATAAAGGAATGTCACATTGGTCTTGGGTATTTTCTATACTGTAAACCCTGTAAAGGTGAGTCAAAAATATTATTTTTTTCCCATCTCCTATCCATTTATCACTCTATCTATAATTCCCATTCCAAAAAGAGGGACTCAACATGAAATGATAAGAGAAATACTCAACAATTACCTGGAAAAAAAAAATGAAATGAATAAAGGTGGAGCTCGCATGTTACTGACAGAAATCTAAATTGTAACGAGCCAAAGAGAGCGTGAAGCAAATTTTGGCAAAACTGTTACTGCAGTGTATTTCTGTACTAAAATAATCATATAAGGTGACAAAAATAATGAGATAAAGATAATATTGTTTGTCTCTTTTTCAAACCCTGAAGTGAGATCATGTCAGGAGATAAACTCTCTCTTTAATTCCTCTGTATAAATAGTGTCTTAGATAAATTACAGAAAGAAAATAAGGGGATACTGAAAAAAAACCCACATACACTGGAGGCTATGACGAGAACAGTTATAAGTGTTATTACAAAGACTTACACACTAAGGAGCCTTCCTATTCTACAAGCAAATCACTACACTAATGTTAATATTGTAAGATCAACAATGTATTTCCCAGTGAAATCTATGAACATAACATGTAACAGCAAATTCTCCAATGTTATCATTATACGTACAGTGAAAATTTACATAGATTTATGGAAGTTTATCTCATATACTGTATGTAAACATTTTCCCAGAATTTATGAATCACAGATTTAGCAAAAGCATATTCGATTAATTAGTTAAAAAGCTATGTTCAAGAACTGCTTCAACATTTTACATCTGAATTGATCATTTTCTTTTACCAGTTAATCTTATGATCAAATTCTTCAAGTAATTCACACCACATTCACATTCTATCTTGGAGACAGAAAATTTTTCAAATCATATCTAAATCGGTTCAGTGAAGATTAATATAAAATGACTGATGTTCCTTTCAATATGAAATCCTGAAAAAAGAACATGAACTTTAAGAATGAGCAATTCTGCATTTATCTCTAGAAAACGTAAGACTCTTTTAAAAAGATTAGCCTCAGGAAGTTAACTAGTTCTTTCAAGTACAATGTACGTGCATGGTCAAGAGTCTGAATATGTTTTGTCACAAATAAAAAAAAAAGTGAGGAATAAAACACTAAAAATGCAAACCACTAGCAACTATGGCAGAAATACAAATAATTTTCTTCTAATTTTTTTCCAAAGGCAAATAACTAACAGGTGTGCAATGTAAGAGAAGTACAAATAACGCAACTACCTTTTTTTTTTTTTAAACAACAAATTAAAAATCAACAAGGAAATGAATATCAATGCAAATTTGTAAAGATCTGTAACGATCAATAATTTGCTTGGACCTGGTAATGTGCAATGACAAAAAAGGGTAAAATTCACCAAAAACTATCAACCTTGAGATTGTGCGCCGGATAAGCTTAATAAAAAGTGGTTGGCCTTGGAAGTGTAACTGTAAGCTGACTCACAAGGGAACAAGGCAATCAAGAAATCAGTGAAACGCTTAATGAAAATTTTTGTATGGGACAAGTCTTTTAATTATAACTTCCGCTTTCATACATAACTTGATCAATGAGCCATTTTTTTTGGCCAGGTAGGTTACTTCCCTTTGTCAAGGACACAAGATGTAGGTTAGGCTCTTTACATATCTTTCAACCTGCTGGTGGAGGTTATCTTGACACAAGAGATGTAGAACAAGCATTGCAAAGAAGGAATAAATCACTTGTTATTTGAAACAAGTGGTGCAAAAAAATTGAGAAAGAATTATTACAGAAAGATAAAAATCATTTTCACCATTTAGTGAATCTTTCAGAACTTTCTATTACTTACAAAAAGGTGATTTTTTTTCCTTCTCTACAGTGCTTATTCTACACCACTTGTACTTGGCAAAGGGAAGTAATTTGGTTGATGGTCAAAATGGCTCATTACATTGTTTGTACAACCTGCATATCAACAATGCATGGGCAAGACTGTAAGAATTATTATATAAGGCGAGTTGTATCCCACTAGAAAATCTATAAAATGATAAACAATCATTTCAGTGATGATAAACACAGACCTTGTGGGAGAAAAACTGGCATGAGGAAGGAAAAAAAAAAAAGAACAAAAAAAATCACACAGCCTGTTATAACAAAGAGATAAATTTGTTGATAACAAAGAGATAAATTTATTATAAGAAAGAAAGAAATGAACCCATACATTACATACAAGAATGTGGGAAGAGTTTGATTGGCAAGTGAAATTTTTGATTGCACAAAGATAAAACAATGAAATGAAAAACTGGCTTATTGATGTTCACGCAAACTTGTTTCCTCAAATATGTCTTCGCTTCAGTTTCCATTATCAAGCACCTGACATATCCCATATGGCTAACAAATATGTTATAATCGTGCAAATGAAATTCATATATTTTCATTGACACATACATGCATGTCTACTGTTAGCCTGCAACCCCTCACCACTTGTTCCCCTCCGATTCAATATTTCAACCAATGACCAACATTTCAGATCTATATGCAGAATCTTTTTGTTGACACTGCGAGTTGATGGTTGGCATATGAGGTAGCAATGAGAACCAACACCCGGCTTATGATCTGTTTCTTTGTGTAACGATTAGAAACCCTGAATAACAGCTGATGCTTCTGATTGTCTGTGGGAAAGCAGAGAACGGGTGCCAGTTGGCTTACGCAAAGTGCGCGGAACTGAGTCAGGGTGGATTCAGAGAGGTGAAACTGACAGTATCACCGACGCTTAGCAGTGAATCAGTTTAAAAGCACCATATAGAAAAAACTTGTCTTTAGAATAATTCCATTTACATATATTTCTGAAGTTTTACCCACTGTAATAGTGTTTTTATTGTTTCTCATTAGATATTAATTGACTGGTTCTTTACAGAAACATGTCAATAGTCTCTTGTGAAGACAACAGGTAATATGAAGTCTCAAATATTTTTCACCTTTGACACGATCTCATCTGCATTTTCAAAGCTACTCTGCCCCTCCATTATATATTGACTAAAAAGTGATTTTTTTTCTACTCTCTTCAAAGTGTTTTGTAAACATAAATTAGCAAGACTACTCACAATACATGCGCAGGAGGGATTTCAAATTACTAATACATATATCTACCTTAGGAAAAAAAATTAAAAAAGGGAGTGCATTCAACAAAAGTACATTAGACAAATAAAAATCCAACACATCTTCCTCAGTGGAAGTGAAATAAATATACAGTGGAACCCTGATAACACGTCCATCCTTAGGACCAAACTCAAAAGGTCGTGTTAGCGAGGTGATTGTGATATCAGGGGTCAACCATTTTTCTTGTCCAAATCCATGCTGATTTTCCGAAACATGAAAAAAAAAAAAAAAAAAGGCTTAGGAATACATTTGACATAAAACAGAGCATACATTTATTACACATGTACTTATTAGAAGAGTCAATGTACATGTACTAATACCAATGACACTACACAGATAAAACCGGACACTCCCTTCTTCACATCACTAAAAAATGCATACACAGGCACGTCCTCTCCTAGCGTGTACAGCAGTTTCTTCGCGTCATTAAAAAATGCATGCTGCGCGGCTTACGTTACTAATTTTGTGTTCAAGGTCTGAATCAATTTGTGCTCTAATACATCTGTCTGGATCTTTTTGGGAAAATGCAAAAAAAATATAAAAAATGACATGACATGAATCATAAATTTGTGTAACTAATGCCTGCATGATGCCTGCACACCACTGCCCTCCTCTTCTTGATTGTTGATTACACATTGCAGGCTGTACATTCTCAACGCTTAGGCGCACAGCGTGTCACGGTCAACGCAAAATTGGCCTAGTGTATGGTCTTATCAGTATAGTGTCTTTGTTAATACTATATCAAGCATGCTTATTAGAGTTTTTTTGTTGTTTTTTTTCCTTTCCATTAGATTTGAACAGTTTTTTAAAACTTTGTAATCGAGTGGTGGTGCGCAGCGAGGTAGGACAGGGGATAATGCACGATGCATGGTGATAAAAGTTCAAATACTGGTCAGTGGTGCATTGTAGTGTAGTGTGTAGACCTATGAATAATGACGCTGGTGCGTCAAGCGAGGCCTAGGCTTATACAACATTATGAGCATGAGATCACACTGACCAGATGTGACATTGTGCGCGCTGGGGTAAGAAAGGGGATGAGGATGGGCCAACACTAGGTTTACGGTTTAGTCAATTAGTACTGGCAGCAACAGTGCAGAGTGCGAGAAAGCGGGATTTTCAATGTTTTCATAGCACGCGGCTAGCAGGAAGCACGGATGACTGTGACAACTTTCCAAAATGAACCGAACGTGCTATGCGGGTTGACAACACAAACCTGAGCGTGTTATCGAAAATAAATTATATGTCCGAAGAGGGGCTGAAACCAGACTTTGTGAAGAGAGCGTGTTAAATGGGAGATCGTGTTAAGCCATGATTGTGCTGGCGAGGTTCCACTGTACATTTGACATAACTATCTGTCTTCAAACAGAGCTGCTAGCAAAGTTGATTTTTAGAAAATGATTCTGAATCTCTCTCACCTGTCTAGAAGCAGTAAGACACAAATGTCCCAGGAAAGAAAACAATTTCCTCCTCCCAAGCTAATTATATTGCTAATATTCTTTCTGTAAAAAAAAATAATAAAATAAATTGATTCACTGGGTCCATAAAAATTTGTTAAGACTAAAAGGCCTACAAAAACATAATCTTCAAAATCTGTTAATAAATGCTGACATGTCTTTCTTACCAATACCATAACCCCAGCCATTTTGACAGCACAGGCTTGGATCACAACCTCATTTTGCTTCATGGGAGATTTGCATACACAGCAAAACTTTTGTTAACTTGTGTTTGACCAAAAAGATGCCATTTATGGAACATCCTGTACATAGTGAAATTCTGCCTTGGAATTTGTTTGTTTGTTGGTTTGTTGACTAACAGCTCTGCTTTGAAACATAAAGACAAACATTTCCGGAATATGAAGAAGCTCTGGTTATACAGACATATTACAAACTACTCATCAACCTAAAATTTTGTATAAATATCATAAGCCAATGTCATTAATATATTCCCATTCTACCTTAAAAAAAAAAAAAAAAATGCACGCACATACATACATAAATAAAGAAATAAAAATCAAGTAATAAAAATATGAAAAAAAGGATTCACGAATCAACAAGGCAGTATTCGAAACAAAAATGGGGGAAAACAAAACATAAGAAAAGAAAAAAGACATCAAATATGGCCAAAAATCAATTTGCACAGGAATAATGAGGGCAAAATAATGACATTCATGTTTGTCAAATTATTCATGTCAATGCATAACAAGAAATGTATGGAACGAAATCCGTGATATTTTGACACTGTACAAAGATTCTCCATGTTGCCTCTTCACCTTCTGGCAAGGGAGGAAGAGAGCAGCCTGCAGTGAGATTACTCATCAATTCCAGTAATATGTACACATATTTAAATACACAGATCATGTTTCGCTTTCATACCAACCTTTCACCCACAATGAGCTAACGATAATACAGTATCGTCAACAGCACAGATATACACTGAGAAATTATTCATAATGTGCATGAGGGCAGTAGGCAGCATGTACACCCCTGATATTAGTGATAAAGCTATCACATGTATGTTGTTATGAATCTTCAAGCTGTATTGATCATCTGTTTTTGTTTTGTTTAGATCTTTCTGACCATGCTCATTAACCTTGTTAGTGTCGATAGATATCGCTGGGAGTTGAGGCAATCATGATTGAAGCTATTAAAATAAAAACTGACATTTTAGGCTAGAAGGCGATTTAGGATAAACCTTCATATAACCAGTAGAAATTCTTTAAACTTATATGACTTAACTATTAGTATAATATAAATACAAAGATCATCTGTTGAAACAGATCAGCCTCTTAACATCCCTAGATTTACTCTTTCCACAGAAGTCGTCTGTATGAGAGCGACAAGATGAAATCAGGCGCACGTCAAATTTTGAGCATATGGAGTTATTGGTATCACTGTGAAGAATATTCATTTCCCATTCTGTCTGTGAAAAAATTTCTGTTTCACCTTAAGTAGAACCTGAGATATTGGCAATTTAAGATGGACGGGGCGACCTTTTGCTGCAGCTGAAATTTGTGAGAAAATGGCTGATCATTTTTATTAATCCTTATTAGGCCACACTCATTAATTACATTTTTTAGCTTTTAATCAAGTATATTTCAGCAAATCTAACTCTGAAATACATATTCAGCTTGATATGGAATGGATCTGTAAAGAAAAAAAAAAATGAGTTAAAAATTTATTCACTGTTGAAAAAAATGATTTCTCCGGTCATCTCTGACGTGCGCCTGATTTCATGGTGATCATCTCCAAATCAGACCTTGTGTTGTTTCTGCTGCAGGTGCTTGTTTCTAACCATCATTATGAATAGAAAATCTTTCCTACTTCTTCTTTTTCATGAAAGCAAGAAAAGGTTGTGGTTTGGTGGTTTCTTTCACATCAATTTTTGATTATTTTTCAACTTCACTTTCAAAATGCTCTGGCACATCAGTGGAAAAATGCCCCTGACATCGACAGAGATAACACCTGTTTCCCTAACCTGATGCCCTTAATCAGTATACAGACACATCATGTGTTCCATTTCTTTCTGCTAAGAAAAAGACAACTGCAAGAAATAATGATTTATAATTTAGGATTTGATAAGACAACTGGTTGGCATACAAGTCAATATCAGAGTGTTTGAATCTCCACACAGTTAATAAGCAACCTAACTTGACCTATTTCTGAAGTGTCAGTTTTTAGAACTAAATTGAAATTCTTTTGTTGAAAATTAGTATAAGATATAAATTTCAGGTCACATCATCTCTAAATATTGTTCTAACAAGTTCTGAGGATAATAAACTTAACCCTCCAAGTGTCGCTAATAAACAATCTGTGGTGTCAGAGGAAAGTAAAATTTTACCATATGTTGAAAAATGCTTGAAAACAGGCATACCAAATAAAGTCAAGGTCATAACACTATACATTTTCTGAAAGTAGAATGAATAAACTACAAAATGGTTCTTCTTTTTTTTCTTTTGATTGGTTGACCGACATTGATCCTGACCTTCATCAAATCGGCCATAAACAGCTGGAGGGTTAAAGTGACGTTGGAGACATCTTTCATGATTAGACAACAGAATTTAATTCCTTGTTGTATAGTATAAATTCCTTAAGCAAACAGACAGGTATAGTGGATATTCATCCTTGCTTGAACCCATGCACTTGCAATCTGACTTCCCCACAAAACTTTCTGATTAGGCAAAAACTCCCTGACAAGATGAACAACACTTTCAATTTGCATATGCTTGCAGCAAACTTTGACATTTTTTATGACACAGAAAATGACATCTAGCAGGTATTGCAAACAGAGAAACAAAACCTTAGCTTTTTTTCACATCATGAAATAAATTATGTGCATCTTATAGACTCTTCAAAAAAAAAAAAAACATTGAAGATAAAAAACCGAGCATGCTTCTTTAATCAAACACTAAATAATCAGTCTACAACTTTTTTAAGTGAAAAGAACAATAGAGTTTCCCTTTCTCTACACTGTGGAGACAAGCCCATACAGACAGGCAAACAGAAAAGAAATACAATCACAAGCACAAAGATCAGAAGTCTCTCAGATCTGTCATTCAATCTTTCCGAGCATCCATCAGGGCCCCTCCCACCAAAGTCCCAGCAAACAGAACCTCTAGCATGCACAATCGGGTCGCGTGGTGCGGGACTGCAGCTTCTCCTGCCGGTGCATCCTCCTCAAGGCATCACCATACTGAATACCTGATCCCATTCTCTCTGGGTCGAGTTCACCTGTATGGCAGGATTGCAAATAATGCAAAAGTTAAACTTGAATGTTAAGAAATATAATATCATCTGAATTGCCTGTCACCTTCTACAGAATTTAAGCTTACTGTCACAAATATACTTTTCTACCCAACCATATCTTTCTCCGTGCCAGCTGAAATATAATGCCTGTGCCAAGCTCTATAAGCCCATAATTATACTTATTGATCATACGTTACGTTCT
>JBCEWB010423160.1:0-20265 GCA_039654565.1 Peronia peronii | reverse complement strand
TCTATCTATCTATCTATCTATCTATCTATCTGTCTGTGTGGCCAGATTCTCTCTTTCTGTCTCCTGTCCCCTTCTTTCTCTCTTTCTCTTTCTCTCTCTCTCTCTCTTTCACTGGTCCTGCTCACTCCCTGTAAATTCTGCCTACTACTTTATTCACGTCACTGAGCGATAAGTTCATTCGCATATCCAAACAAACTCATACATAAATACACACAAATAACTTTCAGGACGGACTGCTGCGGTGAGAGTGAATGGGAAAAAAATATTCTCCGCCTCTTACATTATTTGAAAGCGTCAAGGCTTAGGTCCTGGAGAACAGCCATGCCTGGAGTGTCCAAACATCGATATCTCGGCATTAAAATTTGGTCTGGAGATTTAGAATCTAATTTCGCTGGTAATGATAAAGTTTGTGCCGCTCTGTCTCAAGACAATGCAAAAGATAAGCCCGGAGAAAGAAAGATGAGTAAAACAACATGGTTCGCAAGTGATAGACGCGCGTGATTTTTTCTCATTTGTCTGTGTTTTCCGAAATAAATTGAATTGCGGAAAAGGAGGTCACACAAGGGAGAGTATCGGCGGCACCTGACGATGATGTCAGTTTTGAATCGGCACTAGTAGTTTGTTCTTGCTGTGTTGCTGTTGTTGTTGTTTCTCATGGTGAAGTTATGTCTCCGAGGTATAACATAGTGGATGGCGTAATGGCCCAAGTTCTGATTGTTCGGAAACAATTCGGATGAATCAAAACGTTGGTAATTCTTTTTAAAGTTCATATTGACAGTAAACTGAGAAATTGATGTTTTTTGCTGCCCTTTTCAGAATTCTTAAATGGAATTTGCACAGCGTGTTTAAAGAAAAAAGATATTTCACTATGTATGATACCTGAAGTAATTACTGTTTTTTGTTTTTCTTGTTGTTATTGTTTCTATTGTTATTGTTATGTTATTGTTATTGTTTCTGTTGCTGTTGTTATTGTTGTTGTTGTTGGTATTATTATTATTGTTGTTGTTATTATTAATCAGCCTTTTTCTCTCTTTTTCTCTTTCTCCCTATCTGTCGTCATTCTTCTTTTCTTCCTTTCTTCTCTCTCTAATCCTCCTTTCTTCTCTGTTTCACTCCCTTACCCTGTATTTTTCTCTTCCTATAGAGACTCGTAACAACAGGAGAGCAAACATTGTTAGCGATTAGCTAATGGTGAATCTAGTTCGAACTGAGTGCATGAAACTGAAGTAATTGTTCCTCAGTCTGTGCCACGAAGATGTATGATAATCCCACATCAGCAAATAATCATAATCATGCTACTCATATTACATTACGTTGGTTTTAATGACAAGAACCAAAAGAACGTGACTGCTTCTGAAATGGGCATGAGTTTGTCCTGATTTTTTAAAATCTATTATTTCTCCTTGATCTGAATCTGCTTTCTTTGGTGTATGGCGTTCGTTCGAGAACGACATCTGTTGAACGTCTTTTGACAAGATCGATGGTTCAATCAATCTATCTTGGATATCACGTCTACGCTTAGAGATGCACTGAGTTCACCTGGGCACGGACCCATTACGCCGCCAGCAGAGAGGCCAACGGAGGCATTTTCACTACTTTAATTGCTAGTTCGATAGTGAGAGAATGTTGAGAACAAACGCACTGAACAAACTGGAAAATATTTGTCGTACAGATTTCAAGTCGGAGAAGACAGACAAGATAGAATGGTAGAGCAAATACGAATCGTAGCGTTCCTTCTAATTCCGCTGACCATGTTCTCTCTCTGCCTCTCTCTCTCTTTCTCTTTTTTCTCCTTTTCTTATCTTCTCTATTTTTAACTTCTCTCTGTTCTGTTCTCCTTCTGACTATCTCATCGTTTTCCTTTTATCTTTGTTAAGATAGGAGGCTAATGTAAATGTTTTGTAGTTGTCGCATAAGTAACCACTTTGATCCTTCCTCTCTGTCGTTCTCTCTCTCTTTCTCTTTACTACTGTCCTCTATCTCTCTCTTTTATCTGCCTTCTCCCTCTCTAGCTCCCTGCCCACATGGTCATTTTTTTTTTTTTTTCTCGTTTTGTTTATGTTTTGCAGTGGGCCTAAGTAATATGTATTTTTATTAATATTATTGTTATTATTAACATTATAGGAATATTTCTGGAGAAGAATGCTTTTTTTTTTCTAACCTGGACGGATGATGCCTGTTATTTCATTATGAGAATGAGGTGGTGGGCTGCCTTAATTGAGTTTGTTATTCACACAATCAGCCGGTTATCTCCCCATCATCCTTCACTAGTCTCTTAACTCATTTACCGAGTGTCGAATAATTGGTGATCTACAGACACGCGATTAAGAAAATAAATGCAATACCCAATCTTAATTAAAAATTGTGATTATTTTTTTCTCTTCAAAATCTCAGCAATTAAATTTTAAAAATGTGTGCTTTAAGCCGAGTAAGGAGAGGGAAGGGGACTATGCAAAGAAAAACAAAAAAATGTTAGCCTCATTACAATCATTAAATTAAAATAAATATTAGCTTCATTATATGCATTAATGTCTAATGCACATCCTCTTGGTTCAAGGAATCATTTCAATAGCGTTATAGCCACGCATTGCTTTCTGGTCGGTAATAGTAGTTAGGCTCAACAGAGAATCATCAACATAGAGTTGATTGCTGTCATTTGCTCTGAAACAAACATTGGTGACTTTCCAGCATAAAATTATCATAAGTATTTTATATACAAGTCTTCACTTTACTGAATTATTTATTCGAATATCTTTTAATATTGCCACCACTTTCACTAATGCCATCAGGTCGAGCCTCAGTTGCAAATCTGAGAATTAACAATAAAGTGGTACGACATTCAGTGTAGCCAAAACATATAAGAAAATGCTTTAGTAAATATGAGCTGCTGATACTGTGTTGAAGAATTTCATAAATAGTTTCGAGGGCGAATAAGCTGAAAGTTTGGACATACTTAGTTTTATGTTTTATGTGCTTTTATTTTAGTAATTATTTTAATCTCCTGTGATAAAGATATTGTCCTGGACTGTAGATGCTATATTGTAATCAATTTGAAGTACTCGCTCAAGGGTTCTTAATAAGTCATTCCTTTATCGTGACATTTCTATGAAATATACCAGTAGTATACCGAGCGGGTGTTTGCGGCTGTGTCTGTGCGCGTCTCCAGTTTTGTTCATAAGTAATTATGACTTCCTGTGATTATTAGCTGGCCAGTTCTCGAAAATATCAATGAATCGTTTACTTCAGCGATGCATTAATCTTTAAAGTATCGATAGATACCTCTGCTGGCACAATTAGATTGATCTTGAAAACATTATAAACTGTGCAATGTCTTACGGATTTGTATGTTATTCGTAGAGGAATTCAGTCTTAATATATAATATGCGAGGTTTGAACAGATCGGCCCCTTGACACTTGCAGGGTTAACATACTAGAGTAACTATATCTATTTATATATCACCCTTCCGCTCATTATATTATCTATGCTATTCGATAATTTGTGCCATACCCGTTCACGGTAAAGAACTTTCTTCGAGTGACAAGTAAATCGTGATTGCTGTCTCCGCAACACTCTGACTACACATCTCCGTCAGTTGTTGGCATTTGTAAATGTAACAAACACCTCTTATACCCGACCTCTGTGTCGAGAGCTGTCAGGATACAGCCCATTCTACCACGCTCAACCCATGACAAACACATTTTTTGTGTGCACGGTAACGACCAAGGAGTAGCCGTTTTGTGTTCGAACTGTAAGACTTCATCAATTTGTCGGTATTTTCTCAGTCTTTTTTTTGTTTTATCTCACGGCTGTGTCTGCGATTTTTCTAGCTTGAAATGGTTATTACCAAGATTATGTTTCCCGGACGGAATAATTTTTACACACATATACACACACACACGGATGGCACTTTTCATACCGCAAGCTGAACAGAATACACACAGAGAGAAAATAGAGTGATTTTGATAGCCTTTCCTTGAAGGTGTGAAGAATTACATTCGTTCATACTTCATACCCTCCGTAAATCTGCCAGCGATCATATGCACACTGAAATTTTTCAGTAGCCTGAGCTCAGTCCTTCATGTTATACATCATGGAGCAATGGAGTGTGATGACATTAATGTTCGTAAATCTCCAGATTCCTGCTGTGATTTGAAAGGCAATGCCGAAACTGTGGCCACAGCAGTAAATCAGACTTCTGGATTCAGGAAAAGCTACAAATTATGTTGCAGACTTGACTAATCCGGAAACCAATAACCAAACCCTCAGTGCGATTCCATTCACTGAGAATATGAAGTATATCTATAAGGATTTGATTCAGCCAAAAACAAGCATGGTGAACGCACGAATTGAAACGAAACTGTTAACATGAAGGCCAAGCTATAGTTTTCAAGTTACAGTTTTCTGTGACATTTATTTCATGTCAACGTCGCAATGTGTCAAACCTATAGTATCAAGTAAATTATGGTACTGAATGGAATGACACCAATATTGAATATCTGAGAACAAATTATTCTTGATAACTACGAAAGATGTTTATTTCCTTTACTCACAGGGATTCTCCAGAAATATTGAGAGTGAACTCAACAGAACATCATGATATTCTATTGATTACGAGTACATATTTACATCTTCTCAAAGCAGAATGGAACATCCATCTGCTCTAGACAATCAGATTTTATTTTTTAAATTGTGAATAAAGAATCATTTCTCTGCAGCCAAGTAACAATCCTTGTGAGGAGAAAATCCTTGTAATGCCACTTTCTATGAATGCTATTTCATTACCTTTGTACACAAAATCGAACTTTTGTAAGATGCATCCCGATAGTTCATGGCTATTCTGCCTAAAGATAAACCAAACCTTGGGCATAATGACACTTAACAATCGTATTACCAAGTAATAACACTAAGCTTATATAGTGATGCACTGATTCTTCCCTCACATTCATTTTTATGTGTATCGTGTTTCTTCGTAATATTGATGAAATCGAAGAAACAGTTTCTTTAACTTTGTTGTTGTTGTTGTTGTTGTTATTGTTGTTGTTGTTGTTGTTGTTCTTGTTTTATTGATCTTGTTAAAGACACGAAAATCTGGTCATCTTGATCCGCACAACGAGGTTAAAACACAAAATGAATCATGAGACAGAAAAGATCTTGGCTAAACTATTCTTGCCACAATTCACAAAATCCAACATGAAATGCAGATATAAACAGTGACATTCATAATAAATGTCAGTCTCAGTTGATCCTTTCCAGACACTGTACCATAAAGTATTTTTCTCGTAAATGAAACTACTACCTTTTCTTTCCAAAGAAATGCGCTTGGATTTAGATTTTTTATAAAAATCAGAGCTGAAGTAGAAATAAGTAGCGAAATAAAATGATATATCAGTGAACTAAAGTGAAATAAACAAAATAAATTATATAGATTGAAATATGATGAAATGAAGTCAAATAAAAAATAAAATAAATTTTGGCAAAATAAAAGAGCTTGATATAGTTGTGCTCTATGACAGTTAATTTTATTATTTATGGTTTATTTTATGTAAATGTTTAAGAAATAAATGGAGCACCCACCTAGTCATTCAAGCTCTCAGTAAAATAATATTAATTATAATTACAAAGGGTTAAGTGCGAAACAGTTTGATGGCATAACATAGAATTTCAAAGCCTTGATGTAATCTCTTGAGAGAAAATGCCGGAGTCTGTTGATAACTGAGTTTCAAATGATTTATTTGAACTGTTTCAGGTCCAGAAGAAATAAATGTAAAACAAATCAATCGATTATTATGATAAAGCTTGTCATAATATAATTATTCTATGCGCTCTTATTGTTCAATTCTTTTATGTCAGTTACATAAATTCACCAATAGGGAGAATTATTTCATTCCATCAATTTGTTCTACATCCCTGTGAAATGTAAAATGTTTCCTAGATTCGGAATTGGAGCAAAATAGCTAGATCTAGATCTATTTGTATAACACCTGTTCGTTGACATTCATTTTGTGAAATCCCAAAGAAAATGACACTCAGCGAAATGAAGAGTTATCTTATTGTTTCAACAACTGTTCTCTAACACAAAACTCGGAAAAACATAATTGATTATAGCAAATAACAATACAAACAAGTACTAATATAGGAACAGTTGTGATTATGCAACAAAGAATAATAATTATTACAGGCGCCGCCATAGGATATAGTTACTCCACAAATCGAAAACGGGATTTTCCCCCTTATTCGAGCGATAAGACACTTTGTAAATTCCTTTTCTGTTTGACTCGAGCGTTTCTAATTTTTTTTTAATCTTTGGTACATCGTGTTGTCCTGTACTCTGTTGAACAATCGTGTCTAAATTCTAAAGTAGTTTTAACAAAATAATCACTCTCATATCTGATTGACTAATTATGTGTCATTTTTCCCTGTTACATTTTAAAATGTAACGGCCTATGTATTCCTTTAAACACGTGTCAAACATGCAGAAGTTTCAAATCCTATTCAGTTCCTCTCACTTTAGATGAAATTCTCAGCACTTTCATTATTTTATCAAATGCTGTTCTACACTTTCCACATTTAATTATTCATGTAGTGTATTTGTTAACCATATGACTAGTCAAAGGATTCCATTCTATTTACAGATAATATCTATTCAATAACCACTTCAAATGACTGTCATTTTACCATGACCCTGACTTCTACCTCGTTGTGAGTCATTAAGCACAAGGACCAGCGTATTAATTCTCTTAAAGTGGACTAGTGTCTAGTTCTGTTTCACGCTTATAAACGTCAGAAACTACGACAACCAAGGGTGATCGGAAACTGCAGTGTAGATAGACGGATGCTTTCAACACTTTACATTCGTTTGCATGGAATTAAATGTGTCTAGCACTCATCTTTAATTAAGTGTTCTCCAAATTTCAATGCATTCACGCTTCATTCAAACAAAGAAATTACAGTGTTCAAAACCCAACGCATTCAATCCCGATAGTTCTTTGGAAATGAAGATAGATATTAAATCAGCGAAATCAGTTACAACAAAGAGAAGAGGCACTTGGTAGAAATGAGAATGAACTGAAAATAACACGCCTGTGAACATGTGTTTACATGACGGAACAAATGATGTAAGAGCCTGGCGAGGCATTCCTTTACCTTAGTTTTTTATCTCATATCTGGCAAAAATAGAAACAACACCTTTGCAAGTATCTGTCAGATTGTTATCTTCTAAGATACCAGTAAGAAATAAATATTGAGCGTAGCTTTGAATTGTAGAATAATTGCAATGGCGAGAAGCAAAGAGAGAAATTCGCGTCAAGACATGTGTCTGGTATGCTGACGTGTCGCGTCTTAGGGAATGAATTGCATAGTAAAGTTATACGTCTCTGCTCAAAGTAAATGTCCCAGATTTCATAATCCTCAGCGTTGTCAGTCCAGTTGGTCTAGTTGTGCATTGGAATGCTTTGAGTTTGAGCCTGAATTTGGGTTCTATTTGTTGCATAGCGGTAAATACATGTCCTCAGTTCCGCTTCTCAGTATTAACCTGTGATATTGACAGATACTTGAAGTAGAAATCCCTTTTTTTGTGCATTCTATTGGCGGGATTTACAATTTCAGGTGCATTTTGAAATGTCAGTGATATCAGTTGCATTTGTTCTTTTCAACGATAATGACGCCTTCATCTGTTTATTTTCCACAATAGATTTTTATGTGTGTGTGTGGCATTCCTCCATGTATGTAGATCTACAAAGATTAGCCAGGTAATCATACAGAAAGTAAAGCGAAGTCTACGCTTTCTTTTCTTTTCTTTCTTTGTAACCACGATATATTTTTTTCAGATAATACAGAATCGCTGTTTAGAAAGCATATCAGTTCTAATGAACATAATATCTTTCAATAAGGCAACATTAATTAAGATGAAAGGAAGCGCTGTTTGTCTCCTCATGAATACTCGTATCCCACCTCGACTTTGCCTCCCGCCTCATCTTCACATATTTTCTTTCCTAATGCTATATTTCGGTAGACATCCTACAGTCTCGCTGTTTCCATGGGCATTCGTCCCAGGACTTTGTTTGTTATTTATATATCGCTTACAGACATTATACACTCAACTGAAGAATTTTCACTCTTTAAACAACCATGTGATACGTTTATAGTTGATCATCTTGTATGGTGAAAAACAAACAGACAAACAAATAAAGAAATGAGTGCTCTCATTAGTCTATCTTACTCTTCACAGATGGCAGCTAAGTTATTAAGTGTTTAAAAACGCTCACTACTGCATTTGTTACAGTTACGGTTTGAGAGCTGAAAGCCCATAGGGACAATGAAGATGCAGACCAAGCAATTTGAATTCCACATTTTGTCCCAGACTGCAAGGGCTTTCTATTTCATTGCTATGCCCTGCACCTCTTTCTCAGGACTCTTCACCTGTCTGCACATCCTTCTAAAACC
This sequence comes from Peronia peronii, assembly GCA_039654565.1. Classification (NCBI taxonomy): domain Eukaryota; kingdom Metazoa; phylum Mollusca; class Gastropoda; order Systellommatophora; family Onchidiidae; genus Peronia; species Peronia peronii. Next base: position 11,822 of record JBCEWB010423160.1, on the reverse strand, counting down.
CTGCACGCGACAGGAATCCTGCTATGAAAGGACTTCGGAACGTCTCTAAAAATTATCATTAACGAAAGGTGGGCTGCGAGTGCTCTTTAGCGACAGCAGTGACATCCTTCATTCTCACACTCCTCTTCTATTTCCGAGCCGTGGCCTTTCTCTGGCAGTTTACGATGCTACCATCCTGTAACCGCCGATCTCGAGCTCTAACAGATGAAGTGATGTTAAGCTGGTGCCGTTTATTTTTCTAACGTCGGAGGGTTCCAGGACACGAAACTGTCGGGTAACAGTCCCGCTATCTGTGGCTGGGGGTTCTTGCAACCATCTGTGGTATACCTGGACTGCCGTACCTCCTGCTGGCATTCAGTGCGTAGATCCACACTGTTAATGCACATAAACTCGCTTACTTTACAATGCTTATGTTTGTTGACGCTTTATCGAACTTATCGAGAGACACCGTCGGTGCGTTAAGTGTCATTTGCCATTTTCATGCGTTTATTTCAAGGGTTTTGCCTACCGTAGAGAATGTATTAGGACTGTTGACTTACTGCCTTTTATGTCAGAATTCACATCAAAGTTTGGGTAATGACTGTCGATGTCAGAAGTTTATATTTTTATAACTTCATTACTCCACAGCAGGGAGCACAGTCGCCTTTCTGCTCTTTACCCATGAGTGGGTTTTAACTGCGGAAATTCAGTCATCGCCTTATTCTGAGACGTACATTTTGTTCTGTACTAATTCAGTTATGCTCTAGTCTTCCGTGTGCGCTGACTGCTGATTTCAAAAGTGCACATTGCTTTCTAGCATAGTACTCTTGGCAAACGTATGGAATTGAAAAAGATCAAATAGAAATAAGCATATGATTTTCTATAATGCAAATGAAATATAATCCTAAAGGTGGAAAGACGGGAAAGCATTAAACCCATTCTCTGGTATATCTGTCATACAAGAATTTTGGTATAAGCTTAATATTGTATTAAATAACTAAAGGTGAACCCACGTCCTTCGTGGGAGATTTTATATATATATACAGGTCAAACCGATACTGCCCCTTGTGACTTAAAGTGTATGGCAAACGTGCACACCTAGATGTTAGTATTTTGGATGATTAAACTGAATGTTACTCAAAGAAAACGTGTTTGTTGTTTTGAATGCATCATTCTATCGAACATGCAATTCGGATCAAACACTCTCACGAGTTTACTACTCAATTATTGTCGCCTTTTTAGGATAACGTCAAATATAGTAAGCTTTTTTCTGCTTTATGTGAGCAGAAACACAGATCTTAATGCAACAATTTTGTATGCCAAATTTCAGATGGATACACTCAGCAGTTTCGAGTCCATAAGCCTTCTACGGGGTTTGTTGCAGATGTATAGTACAGATAATATTATAGGATTTGACTTGCCGCGAAATGATAGAAATCAGCACTGCCCATAATTCCCCTTTCCCAAACTGATCGTTGAATTTCTGTATGGCGCTCATTCTTTTGGAGAATTTGTGGTAAAACATATTGATTTAGACGTAGTAATGAAGACACACAGATAGTTATAACTGAAAATGTTAGATTAATGGATATCGTGATTGGAATAAATATTCTAGAAAATTCTCAGACGACTTTAAACGAGATAATTTCTATAAACTAAATGGGCCGATGTTAGGCCAAGCTCGCTGCAGAGACTCCTTCCAAGTATTATGGAATAGTACTAGAGAGCATTGTACTCTCCTAAAATACTTCACTCAATTGACAACTACATATCCTTTTTTTTTTCGTAGCTCATCAGAAACTCAAATACGTTTTTAGACAATTGCCCAGACTGCTTTGCACACATAAGCTTCTCTCCCAATGTTTCAGCACCGGTGAGAAGGACAGGTGACATTTAATTGCCATCTGTTATGAACAGATGCTGCTGACAGTATCAATTTGTGGATTTTAAAGGACCTCTCAGTCTCTCTCTTAATACATGTTTCCTCCTTTCTCCTTGTCGTCAAACTCTCAGTCTTTCTTTCAGTGATTTCTTTCTTTGTAACTTTCTTTCTTCTTTCTTTTCTTTCCTTTTTGTTCTTTCTTTTTCATTTTTTTATTGTGTTCTTTTGTTCTTCCAGTTTTCTCTCTCTCTTTCTTTTATTCTCTTTCGTTTCTTTTTTCCTCTGTCTCATATTTTGTTTCTCCAACATAATTATGTAGGCAGATTGCTGGGCTTCTTCTCTGTTGTCTCAATATAGAGTTTCTCTCTTCAATCAATTCTGAAAATACTAGCTTATGGATAATCTTGTAACTTGTTCACAGTTTACAAACACAGGGCAAACTTAAAATTAGACTGACGTCTTCTTGTGTATAATCCTCCAAAGGTTTTTTTTTTTCTTTCAGTTGAAAAAAATCTGGCTGGAACCAGTTACTGGGCAGGGTTTTTCATTTCTTTGTTGAGGTTATTGTCAGTCTAACAAAAAATTAAAAGGCTGTCTAAACATGATGTCACGTTTTCTTTTACTTTTTTAGAATATGTTATTTTACATGTTGCTTTTTGAATTTGCATATGCACGTATTATGTCAACAACAATAGCAACTGCAAAATGTTCATATGCATTGTTCATATCCCAGGGGCATTTGATGTCTTTCTCTGTATTCACTCCCCTACGTCTATGTTCCGCTGTCCTGTGGAGAATTCTACCGGCAGAGCATTCCCTTTTCATTTTAGATCCGTTTTATTAAGATCTATGTGTACGTCTTGTCGCCCCAAAGTAAGATAAATCGCTTTTCGATTCTGGAAATGATAAACCAATTTGGCAAGGTAATGGATTTAAATGACAACTTCTATCTCGGTTTAAAATTTTGCATTTGACTTACAGCATTCCTTTGATACTTTGGTTTATCAGAAAGAGTGCCAGATGTATTTTGATCAGTCGATTCAAACTAAAAATTGCTCTGAAATCGTCTTTATAGCAGACTTATTCTTTTCAAACCTTTACTCTTTTGTGCAGTTCATGCGGTAATCGATTTCGTTTGTGGATTTTCTGACAGATAATAACTGTCACTCAGTGTTTCACTATACAGGGGGTAATGAAATATAAAAAGAATCACTGTCACTTTGTTTGCAAATATTTAGCTTTTTAATATGACTAAAGATTTGATCGATTACCTTTCGCCACAAGAGAGAAGAGTAAAGCCGCAAATTAATAGGAATGTCACGCGTTAAATATGAGAATACCATAATATGGCCAGTGAAACAGATATGTACACATTGACACACTGGAGTTATTTTTTTTTCTTTCCCTTCATCGACCTTAAAAAAAAAAACTAATAAATCCGGGTATGATATTTTTCTAACGAAACCACTCTTTGTCCCTTTGTGACAATCAAGAAGTCAGTGCTACTTTTCACTATGCGATCATGCGGGATTGGTGATTTGTGGCTGACTGGTGTTTTATACCACAAGTAGAAAAGACTCTGGGCCTCATTCATAACTTTCTGGTCAACAAGATGCAAGACATAACACTTTAAAGCAGTAGTTGAGTCCCAGATAATAGATATACATGCTTAGACAATTTTATCTACATAATAATAAAAAATAGCTACATAATTGGCTGACTCACGAACAAAGCCATAATTCCTACTTGACTAGATGAAGTAAGGTAAATAATGAATGATAATTATTGAAAAAATATTTTCACAACAGGAACAGAATAACGTGTATGATAAAAGACAATTAGATCTATTCTCGAGAATAGCCAGTTGAGCTGCATTGAGAAGGAACGTCCCTTCTCCTCCCTCCAGCTCCTTTGTTTTCATGAAATCTGTGCCTTCTTCTTAGTATGAGTTACACAGTTTCACACAGTACATTCAGGCCGCGAGATGCTTTCTCTGGTAGTGATCCTCACAGATGTGAAGGAAAATTCGATTTATGTGCCCATATTAGAGCGCATTCTCTGACCCCTAAAATTAATTGTTATAGACTGCTTGGGCTACTGTCAGAGCAAAGCTCGAGGCAGCGACTCCACCCAGAAATTATTGAATAATATCCGTTTAGAGATAGCAGCCGTCGCAATGAAAACTCCCAGGTATTACGAAAAGTTAGAAGTTGATGTTGTTGTTTTATTCAAACATAACATGTGGCATTATAATAATATGTCTCGTACTCCTACTGTGGACGCATGATTATTATTAGTCAGAAAGAAAAATATTCATTATCCAGCGTGTATAACATTCTATTGAATTGTTATTCCGCTGTGTAAGCGTTAGGCCATTCGCAACAATAATGTAAAAGCTCGGTAATCTTCAAGTGCGTACTTCACACAGAAATAATAGAAAGGGATTGGTAAAGTGCTCGCCTACTAATCTTGTGGGTGAAGATGAGCGGTTGGCAAAACCTTGGGTGCGAACCACCATATTATTCATCCTTTTACTTGTCTGTACACCAGGGTATAAAGTAAATTTTATCCCAGCACTGCTAGCATGGCTGCAGATTATAATTTGTTCGAAAAAACAAATGTTTTAACTGGAAAATATTAAGTCACCGGAGTCCTTTGTAGGTTATTTTGTGCGCATGTCCTCGTATCTTTGTGTTTATGTAACTTTCTGTGCTTAGCAATAATAACGTCGATAAAAAGTACAGGTGAGGAAGTATTAGCCGTTCTAAAGTAAAATATGTTTATCTCAAGCCATATTTCAAGTCAGAATTATAGTTCTCATATGTAAAGCCGTGTGTTTGCGTGGTTGAAATGTTTTAGATAACAGCAGTTTCCTTAAATGTGTTTCCTCTTTCGAGAATAAAAGAAAGATAATAATACCTTTTATCGTTTCTTCGCTCTGCTGGTAAGCGTAGCGTACACAGACTAAAACTTTAGTTTGGGGCACTGAGAAGTGGGACAACCTAGGAAATTCCCCATGGTGGAGTTGAACATTTCTGAACGCCTTGCTCATACGCGAGCTAACCGGATGTAGGGCTGCTTCCAAAGACAACCAAATGCATGGGAACACAGCATTCCCACCGTGGGTGACTGGGGAAGCGCATTTGTTAATAAGAAAATGTAAGCGTAGAAACAATACTAGGTGAAGAGATGGGTTAGTCTGGTGTCAGCCAAGTGAAACATAGTGAGGATTCCCATCGAGGTTCTTTAAACAATGTGCAATGAGTGTCGGAAATTTTGATGGCTGTTGAAGACGTTTGATCTTTCAATCTCTTATTATAATATTATCTGGGGAGTGTATATTTATTATGCATGTCTCTCTGAAACTACAGTCTAATGAAAATTACAGTCCTGTGTGGTCTTCTGTCCTCAGTCTATGATAGAAGTCACTGAAAACAACTGCGGATTTTGCAATGCGTTTCAATCATGTTTCAGGTTTTGGAAATTTCAAAGGAGATACTTTTTTTCATCAGTTATTAATGGCACACCTATGCCCCCAGCAAGTTAGATGGCTAAATGATTGGTTAGAAATGACATCTGTGGCAAAGTGTGAAGAGATTGTGACTGACTAAAATGATTTTCCTTTAAATTTTGGATTTTATTTAAATTTGATGACAATTATATTGATCTATTTCAATACCATTGTTGATTCATTCTGTTTGGTGATCCTTAATATTTTTCTTAATTTTCAAAAGGGTTGGGTAAAGCCGGTAATTTTTATTTTTAATGAAAAAAGATATCGAAAATGATATGCACAAACAATCAACCAACCATTATCGGTGCCTTTAATGAGTGCATGAAAGTTGCTCAATTGATCCACACTACCCGTGTCTATATTCTCTTTTTAAAAAAATGAACAAAATATAATCGTAATGTGCTTACTGGGCTAACACGAAAAATAGAACCATTCCTGCTTTTGTCAGGAACGCCTGATGACTGATAAGACCACGCCAGCCACCCTAAAAAAAAGAAATTATCGATGCGCGTTGAAATGAGCTGCCAGGGACATTCTGGTTAAAAGGCATTCCCAGTGGTAAGGTAGGAGACTCTAAAGGTTAACAACTACAAGTTAGTGATCTACGTGCTGTCATTGCTAACAGGTAGCTCTACTATTATAATAACTGACTTGGCCCTGTTAAGTAACAGTTGTTTTTTTTTAAGTGGTTGGGTTGACAGAGGCGTATCCAGTATTATGTATTACTAGTGCAGTTTGCCCATAGTTATTATTCTGCAGTTTGTTCTTATATTCCAACTGATCATACAGATTCCTTGATCTCAGAGAACTGACAGTTCGCCGGTAATGCTGACAGTTGAACCTTAAACTTGAATAATGAAAGGTAAAATGATATCAGAGACCAGACAATGAAAGTTTGTAGAGGAAAGAAGATCAATTTGAAATTACAAGATATCATTAAACATTAATATTCTGCAATGAGGTATAAAGAAGTCATGGTCATCATGCTAGTGTCTCCATGGGTAATGGCGGAAAGGTGTGAAAAGATAGGAATATCCTTGCATGAATAAACACAAATGAATTTCATTCATTAAATACCGGAATTTCGAACTTCAGCTTAACCTTTGTGAATAGACAAAAATAATTGGGAAAAAATGCATTGGGAAAGATATCACGAAAAATCAGTATATTGTCATCAATATTGTCATCAATATTGTCATCATGCTATTATGCAACCTATGAAAAAGCGACGCGAATCCCTATAACTTGTTTATTCACTCATACAAAATTTAGATAAAAATGTATTTATTTTAGTCACCTTCTGCCCATTTTTTTAAAATGTACAAATGGCATTTCTAGTCAATCATTGAATTATGGCCAAAATCTAGCCACTCTGAAACAGATTATGATTGTTGTGAATTATCTACAAATTAGACAGATCAAACAGTTGTGTTTTTGATGTAAACAGGGATTATTCTCAACAATACAATTATTATAAACTCGGATTTGAATTTAATTTCATTCCATTAATTTACTGTAAAAAAAATCATAAGATGTGTCTGTAGATTACTTTGTCCTTACCATAGTATACGAACATCGTTCGATAGATGATAGCTCCAAATCTGGGTGTTATGACCCTGGTGATAAAAAAATGCAGCTATTGATAATCTAACTGGAACAGTGTCGTGGACATTTTACATATTGCGGATCTAAACATTTTAGACTGATAGATTTTGCTCAATAAATTCTCTTCCAAAGCAATTTCTTCTTTCCGAGCATCGAGCAATTATATCATCTGTAATGTTGCGCTAGTTCAAATGATCTGAAATGGCTATAACAAAACGACCATCTCTTTTCAGTTACCAGTGCAGACATTTCATCAAACTGATACCCATCATTCACCTTCAAAGTTTTACTGAACCTTGTTTTGTTACGTATACAGAAAGGAATAAACGTGTCTACGCCTGATAGGGAGTTATATAGACAATCTGGCGGATTTTTACAAACAAATTGCTGAAATGTCTGAGTTCTCCGACATTGTCAAGACAGCCAGATGGTTTCTTCATCATTGGAATTATGTGCTGAAGACAAGGTGAAAAGGCAAACTTTCTTGTCCGAGATGCTTAACCTGTTAAAGTTTCATCTTTCGTTGCATTCCCGCGAACACCCCGAGACTTGTAAACAGGTTAGCTTCTAAAAGTCAATGGGGATGGATGAAATTTAGCTCCAAGAACAAGAAAGTGAACATAGAGCTGTATGATGCCAAGAGAATCTTTTTTTCCCCTCATTTTTGTTCGTCTTTGGCAGACAACATTTCAGACGGACCTCGATGTTAACGCTCGATATATAAATGACAAGGTATCCACCTTTTCATCTTTGGTATAACATTTACTGTGATCATAAAACTGGAGCTAACCTGATTTTTTTCTCAAATCAATGACTGAAAAAAAGGCAAAGTTTGCAGAATAAAGTTCATACCTTGTTTTGTTTGTTAGTTTTGTTTTGTTTTGTCTTTTTTCTACAAGAGATACTGTTAACAGACTGCTAAATTGTTTGAAACAGAACCCAATGCCTTCATTGCTGGACGCTTTATCGAGTGAGAATAATAGATACATAATTCTTTATTAGCTCTGATAAAAATTTCAGCAAGCTCTTGTACGTTATTCTTGGCAAGTAAAATTAAACTGTTATTTGATTGGATACGTTTGTGCTATGGGCATACTGTACTCAAACTTCTCTCGGTCTTCATGTCTTTATAATTTATTTTATGTCATTTCAAGTATATTTTCCTGTTTGAAAGCTTTGAACTTATATTGAAGTACGAAACAGAACTTTAATACAGATACTATATTAAGCGGACACAATTTAGAAAAGCGAGCCGCTACACAGCTATTAGTTCTATTTGTCCGCATCCGTTTCCAAGGGAATACAGACGATGAGGGTTTTTTTTGGGGGGGGGGAGAGGAAGGGTAGGGGATGCTGCTCTTTGGAGGGCGTGATGCTGGCAGATGCAAGTGGCCCAAATCAGATTTATACTTAAGCCTAAAGCTCTCGCTTTTTTTTTTTCTCTCTCTCTCTCTCACAATTTGGTTTTTGCCCATTATGAATGATTCTATTAGATCCAGTTGCTGTTATTTGTTAAAATGAGTGTACAAACCGAAGTCTTGGTGAATGTTTATGCAGATAAAAAGAGATAAACTTATTTTTTTTAGGTTAAACTTTCAAAAAGCTCATAAATTACCCGGTAAACAGCGTAGAATGAAGCCGATGACTGGTCTTAACAACAGTACAAATGATTTCTGAATCTGCTGAATTCTTATGACTGTCAATGAACTAATGTGCCAAACACGATATTACGCCGATTGAACGAATCTGAGGTACTTTAGACAATTATGATCAAACACTTTCTAGAAAATGAGGACAAAAGAGGCGTGAGTCAGACAGAAAAACACGCGCGACAGTGCGAAACTAGATTTGCTTTATTGTTTCAGCTGTCAGTCTAGGCTAAACCAGCCAAATTATGGATCACTTCTCCATGAGCAAAGAGTGGCGACTAAACATTCTTTCTGAAACAAGAGAATGTCGAAAAACAAACAAATAAATAAACAACAAACAAAACAAAGGCCATCGTTAAGAGACAACTAGACGGCTTAAAAAAATATACACATGTTTTGGTAATTGTTTATATTATGTAGGCGTTTGTCATACGCTTGAAAAAGAATTTGCCGATTCCACTGCCAGAAACTGAAAATAATCGTGCCTAAGGATGTATGAATGTCCTGGAAGAGATATGCCTACAACAGAAATGCAGAGAAAGCGCACAAAGCTGATGACAAGGGAAGAAAGAGGGAAAGGGGAGAGGGGGAGAGAGAGAGATTTAGAGATCAAGAGAGAAGAGGAACAAGTCGATTTGCCATGTATCACCGTAAGCAGTAAGAGGGAGATGGGTGATTACTATAACTGTTCGGGTTACCTGAAAGATGCCAGAGGAAGCTTGGAAATTTCAAACCAAGCAATTCCGAAGACAATGGTAAACGGTGCCAGACCGCTAAGCTTAGCTGAAAATGCGGTTGTGTGGAACAACTTGTTTTCAGCGCTTGGCTGCGAGCGGACTTCTGGTGAGAAAGAGCTTAAACAATTTTCCCTCCTCCAGCAGCAGGAAGAAAAAGAATGCACGTGCAAAGGGTTCTGTTGACATACACCAGAGGTGAAACATGCCGGTTTCAGTGCTTTAACCCTCGCCATCTCTAATTGGCGTATTTTAGTCACCTATGACATTAAACACCTTCACACTGCCTGCGGTAGTCTCGCTTAGCGTTTACTTGATTTTTTGGGTTGGTTATCTTTTTCCTTTAGAAACAACTCGTTCACTTTCTTTTTCTTGATCTTTTGTGCTGGTTACGGGTTTTTTGTTTTGTTTTTTTAAAGTTGATCTCAGGTCATTTGTGGTTGAAGTTCTAATATCGTATTTGCAAATATCAACATTGCATAAAGTCCTGAACGCTCTTGAGGGAAATAAGAAGGATCCCCCCTCCCCACCCCAAAATGACTTGAATATGCAGAATGTATTCTCTTGCTTGACTAATCTCCACGATAAGCATATCTTTGATATAGAAATATAGGGGCATATGAACAAAGTAAAAATTCTGATTTGTTTTCGTATGAAATTTTGTTTGTCGATTGCTGAATGTTTGCTGTCTACACTGCAAGAGCTGCCTTAATTTACTAGGGAAAAGGGGTAACTTTCACAGTGATATCAACAGTAACTGTAGATTTAGTATAAAATATTATTCATCTTCACAATGTTCTTGCGCTTCATTTGCAATGACTTAAATGCAAGTGGAAAAAACATCTTAGTATCAGATTTAAAGGAGAAAAGAACAAACTGATAGTAGAGAGCGGACGTTACCTAGATTTATTCCTGCTACTTAAACGTACAAAATCAAAAGGCCAATTTGTTGATGTTGAAATGTTGTTAGAGCTGGCGGTAGAGAAGTGAGAAGGAAGCATGTAGGGTGGAAACAGTATCTGAGAGAGGAAAAAATGGAAGTTCGGATTTTTAACCCAAACATATTCCATGGCTCAGTTCATGTGCTGCGGCAACAATGGTCTTTGATTCCCCAGAGCTTTTTGAATCAATCTGGATCTTGCTTTTGTATCAGTCATACCAAAGGCTTTCATGAGTGCTCTGAAAATAAATAATAGCAGACCAGACTGGAAGCTTAATCAAATGAACTTGCTCATTCATTGATTCATATCTAATCTGATCTCTTTGGGGCCAGATATTGATGCCTGGATTGGTTTTCGAATTTCCTGTTTTTTTTTCTTTTTTTGTATATGATTCATAGTATCTGTTAGCTGCAAAAAGCTATTTGTTATAACAATTTGCAAGCTGATATAAGGAACTCATACGCACACATATACACTGAAAACAATTTTTTTATTAAACGACAAATGGTATTTTAACGAAAAAAAAATCATATATGAACATTATAATATGGTGAATTATTATGGCTGTCTTCTTCCAGGCAGACAGTGGTCTGTATCCTGTACCGGAACAAAGTATTAGGTTAGCGAATTCTCTTCTGCACTGCAGTGGCTTTCATGCATGAGTCTACCGATGTTTACTGAGCGTGGCTCATTGCATTATCTGCAGATGCAGTCAAACTGTGTCAGCCTGATCTTTCTCGTTTTGTTCTTTGGGTCGTCTCTTCTGCTTTTCTGTGGTCCTCAGCTCCCCCACCCCCTCCCCCCCCCCTCTCTCTGTCTCTCTCGAATAGGGACATACCAGTGATGATAGAACCCATTTTTCCTCATGTCTGAGAATCAGTACTGAGTCTGTTTTGTTTTGTTTAGACTTGCAAATGTCATAGATTTATGATAAACTAGATATAAAACAAATGGCATGCATTTTGTGTGTGTGTGTGTGTGTGTGTATGTGTGTGTGTTTTCACGCTTTCACTTTTGTGGAGCATTTTTATGTATCCTGCTGCTATCTGGTACAGGTCATAGAACATCATGAAAAAATGAAGCTCCAAAATCGTTAGTCACGTCGGCAAATGTTTACAGCAATCGACAAGGGCCCAAAACGAAGACGCTGCATTATTTAAATGTTAAAGAAATGCATAACGTTTCTATGCAGTATTTTGAAGCTGATTACAATTTTAAATAGCATTGTTTAATACTTTCACGAATCCATTGTGAAAATTTAAAGTTATATGATCTCCTATAACATTGTGTGGATCACAAAAACAAAGAAAATAATGCGTCTTCAATGACGGCTGTATTCAGATCACGACCGACCTTTCAGCAGGACGAAAGCGTTGTGGTTTCTAGAGTACAACTTAGATCGCATTAGGAGGAATAGGAATAGTTGAGATTACCCATGCAGCTTCTCTTTTTGTTTTTTTTCGCGACATAGTCAATGTCATTCATTCACACAGTGATAGTTTAATTTTTTTTTTTGGG
>JBCEWB010423050.1:0-20266 GCA_039654565.1 Peronia peronii | reverse complement strand
TCCCCCGATGCAGGACCCGCGAGTCGATCCCGGCCCGTTTTCTCCATGAGCAGACGCCAAATCACAGAGCCACTGCGCCCCCCGCCCGCATTGCTTTATCATCGTCTCACTTTCTACTATCACTTTTGTTTATCTAGCACTTGGGCCCTAGGACTCGGGGTCTAAAGTTCCGGGTTCATATCCTGACTAGTCCTGACATTTTGTCCTTGGGAAAGACAATGTATACACATTTCCTGACTCTACCCAGGTTTAAATGGGTATCCGACTATAGACAGTGATTGATATTGTTAGATCGATAAGGATTTGAGCGCCTAACAGTAAGCCGCCTTGTATGCTTCCCAGTAGGCTGAGAACGTTCATGTGTATCTTCTTTGGGTCTGTCGGTATAATAATAGATTGTAAAGCGCTTAGAGCCTGTACTATACGGGGATAAGCGCTATATAGATGCTCTCTATTATTGTTATTATTATTCCTAATCAGGTGCATCACTGAAATTCTTTAATTCTTAATTGTTTTAATTCGTCCATCAAAATCAGGGACATGCCGTTAGAACTACATTTACCGGGTAGGCCACAGTAGGCTAGTAGTTGTTTAACCATTTGTGTTGCGCTTTATATCATAACTAACCAAGCCATTCTTCTAAACCAATTCAAAACCATTTTGAACATTTCCAGTAGTTAATTTTTACTGTATGTAAATAGAGTGTTAAACTAATTTGATTTTTCCACTAATAAGAGAATTAATTATAATAAAACCTTTTGAAACATGTAAAGTGCCTGCTGCAAAGTGTTAGCTTACTTTTGGCCCAACTGCCCAGGCTAAAGATAGGTCCGGTTCTCTGACCTTCGCTCCCAACACGCAGACGGAAGCCGTAAATATAAGTTAACCCCTTCCTCTTCCGTATTATTGATTACTTTCGATATTGAACTTCCGGTGGCGAGGGCAAACGTTTCCAATGATGACAACATCACCGTTGCGAGTGCTTGTGACATCCACGTTAAATCACCTCCTGGCTGGACCACTAAGGAGTAGTCTCTTAAGTGATCTTAACAGAAGAAGCTGTAGTGGTCTCTCAGTTTTCTCTTCATACGCCAAAATGTCTACAGTGTTTGTCAAAAATTTTGAGGACGACGAGAGATTACAAATTTCAGTCGACTTGGTGGTGCCGAGTGGCGCTACAAAATCAATCAATTTAAATAGACTAAAGAATGAAGAGCTAAGAATAGCTGTTGACCGGCTTCGTCTTAATTTGACTAAAAAAATGGCGAAAAAAGGAAAGCAGAAGAAAAAAAAGAATTCTGCAGAGTCAAATAGTGATGCAGGCACATCAGAACCCGAGGAAGAAATTCCCATTGAGATTGCACTGAATGGATCCTCATTTGATTTAACAGTCCCTAATGAAAACGCATGGATTGAAGGAGCAACACTCAAGGCTGGTGAGGAAGAAATTCCCATTGTATACAATCCTCCAGCTGTCAAGTTAGAGAAGCTACCTGCCACAATAATGGAAGGATTTCCGTTGTTTCCACAAGCTGAATTGGAATTTACTGATATGAACAGCTGTGAATTTTACTGGAAGACTATTGAACCTAACCATGTACCCAAGGTGAAATCAGATATTGCGAAAGATATTCTGGATTTGACTGATGCAGTGAAGGCACACAGCTATACACCTGAGGCCTGTGATATGGGGAAATACGTTCTTCTTGCATGCATTCCGAAGAGTCAAGGCAAGGAAGGCAAAATGGCAGCAGTTGTATCACCAGTAGAAGTCACTCCAGGACCTGGACCATGTCCATTTGAAAAACGTCATGAATTTACACGAGAACGCACAGACCAAGGACAGTGAGTAGGAAGCAGTTCTGGTCGCTGTTTTTTTTTCATTTGTTATGTTTGATTTTTCTTTTTTTTAGAGGCTCCTGTATGATGAGTTAATGAATCTAATGGGTTGAAATTCTTCTGTTTGGAAATACTTCTGACTCTTTGTAGTTTTGTTGGCCTGTCATGAATTTTTCATTCTTGAGTGACTGGACAAAAAACATCTTTATTCTTCCTAAATTTAAGTTTTTCTAAAATTATCAAGTTTTTCAGTCACTTTGTCACACTTCCAGATACAGAAATAAATCATTATGGAAAAGCCTGAAGAAGCAGTTCATGTGCTTTGTGCAAGGGTACTAGACCTAGATCTAGTTTAGTTCCTTTTTTTTTTTGTTCACTTTGTATTCCATCATTGTTGCTAGCTAGTAGCTAGTACCATACACTGTCACAAGATGTGTTACCTTATTAATACACATTACTTTTAGAGCAAATTTAAGTTATACATGTGAAATAATTTTGTATTATATTTATGCGTATTTCAGCTTTCGCGTCCTAAGTTACAACTTGCTTGCTGAAATTTATGGGGACACAGATTTTGCTCGTGATGAACTGTTTAGTCATTGCCCCCCTTATGCACTGGATATGTCTTACAGGAAACATCTGCTGCTGAAGGAAATCATTGGTCAGTACTAACTATTATCCTTGATCAAGCTGGTACTTTGTATTGTGGGACATTACTTATCACGAAGGAACTGAGGAAAAAACAAAAAACAACTTTGATCTGAGATTAGTATGGTTCTAACAGCACTTATCAGAGAAAGTGACTTAACCCTGCAAATGTGTGTCTTGTATACAAGCTTTGCACATGACTATAGAATCATGATTTTGGCCAGTGACTGCAAAATATGGCATCAAAGATGGTGTCTCACTTGCTCTGCGGCACTTTAAAACTTTGCAGTCCAATAACAACAAAAAAGTGCCGATTCCCTTTCACTCTCATGACATTATTTGTTAAGTAAATCATGTGATCTAAAGTTTGGCAGTTTAATTATAAGGGTTCCAAATATTTTATTTGTCTCACTTGAAGGAAAAGGTTCCAAAATTTGGTTCATTTGTATTTTTTTTTCAGCATTCTTCAGGCTTTGCAATGGACATCACAATATTTTTTGTTTTCTTTTATGATGTCCTACATATTTTTGAAAATTAATCAGGAGTCCCTGAAAAAAAAAGTCTTGCAATTTCAAACTCAATCTAAAAATAGTAAATGTAAAGGGTTTGTAACAATGATGTTTGTAAAATGTGAGAAATGCAGGCCAAGTGAGTAAAATGTAATAAATAACTTCTGTTGTGAGCTGAAACAGAAAACATACGAGCAGAAATAATTTGAGAATATTTCTTTTCATCTCAAGTATTTTCAGTAAAGAGTTTCTCTATGCTGTGATTTATCCCATTTCAGTACTGTACTGCATATGATTGGACTTTGTTTACGTATATAGTTCTTGAATTTGTTGTTGATTCATGCATTCAAGTTGTTGATGGTAAAAATAAACTGCTGTCCTTATTGGAAAGATTTTCTTTTCTAATTTTGACTATAAAATTAAATTAACAAGCTGTGATTGAAAAGTAAAGACTGCAAGTTATCTTAAGTTCAAAAGCATCTGTGGCAAGAGACCAAACTCGCAGGCACACCAGGCAAGGTTTATGTGTGGAAAATGATCCAAATTTTTTTGAAACTGAAGCTTCAGAACTTCCACATGTTCTCTTTCTCCCAATAATGTTATAATGCAGTTTTGTAAATTATGAATTTTAAATGCAGATGAAATAGATGCCGTTTTGATCAGTGTGATTTTCCTTCAAATCACTGTCAGTGACTTTTTATGTTTTCATCTGTCTTGATAGGTTACCAAGGTGATCTGCTGTGTATGCAGGAAGTGGATAAATCACTTTTCACCTCCCAGCTGACTCCAGCATTGTCGTCGTTGGGGTACACAGGTCTTTTCAGGCCTAAGACTGGAAGTATATCTGAGGGATGTGCCACTTTTGTACGACAGGACAAATTCCGGTATATTTTGCATAAATGAAGACATTTACATTGTTTTATTTACATAAATCTGGTTAGCTTTTCTTTGTTTATGGCAACACCATGGCAAGGGAGATAACCTATTATTTGTATAGATAGCTAAATAGATCAACAATCAAGATATTTTGTTTGTTTGTTTTTTCAGTTGCCATCGCACGTCTAAATTTTTTTGAAAATCAGCTGATTGGGCATCTCGTGCTAGACGTAATCTGTCCTAGATGGTACTTGCCTGCATTTACTTTTTTTTTTTTAGTTTGTTTTTGTTTTGTTTTTTATTTAACCTTTCTAGTAACAGCAACATATTTGTATTCTCTGTATATAATTGTTTTGTATTGTCTTAGTCTTTCTTTTCTAAAATTTCTTTATTTTCTTCACCGACAGTTTTCTTACAATAGTTCAGAGAACTGAATATTTCACATTTTACCACAGTACTCTTTTTCATACATGCAGAATCTTTGACAGGGGCCGCAAGCGGATGTTTGACAGATGACCAAGCAATGAGAACCCAGTATACCCTACTTGTTTATCTGTCACTTACTAACATTGAATAACAGTTAAGCTTCTAATTGCCTCTCTGAAAGTAGAGAACAGGTGCTGGTTAGCTCACTCACAGTGGGGATTAGTAGTGGACAAGACTGATCGTATCCCCAATGCTTAGCACAGGAGTGCAAAATTGGTGTAGCAGTGAAGCGGTTAAGAAAGAAGACAGCCAAAATCAGCAAATACAACAACTGTGTGTGACTAGGACTTTTTTTTTTATTCACAGAGTGGACAATGAACTGGACATTGTTCTGTCAGAGTTTGTGGCCACAGATCCCCTCTGTGCAGACATCTGGACTGAAATTTGTAAAATTGAACCTCTCAGGCAGAAACTGGAGGAGAGATCTAGTATATTACAGGTAGTAATGTTTTATCAATGGCTGTTTGCTACCTATTTCTTCCAGTTATAGGTATTGCATTATGCACAATTCTTCTTTTTCATCTGTCAATCACCAGAATGAATCCTCTTGTCTTTTTAAATTCTTATTATCATCCCAGAACTTGAATTTATCATATGAAACTGCACAAGCCTGCTCTTTGGATGATCTGATCTTTCAACATAAGTAACAGAATGGAATATGAATCTCTAAGAGTTTGAAAGCAAAATCCACACACAGGACCTCTTTTTTTTTTTTTTTGTCACCTCTGTTGAGAAGGCTAGATATCAGGTTACTTAAAACTTGGAGGCCAGGGCAGTTGAGTTGCTAAAAAATATGAAGTTACTTTTTTCTTTTTTTTTGCCCCCCACCCCCCCCCCCCCCCCCGTCCAGTAGGATTTTAACTCTCAGCTTTTATACTGATATATTTATATATAAATCACCATTTTTTATCAGCAGTCAGCATGTTTACAGTACTGATACTGAAATAAATGAGATCGTTGCACTGCCCATAAGGCAGACCCATCTATTTAAAATGTGTGTCACAGATTTACGTTTCGTTTTTTGGTTTTTTTTTCAAACCAATCCAGGTGACAGTGTTAGAAAGTGCAGAAAATCCTGGCAATTATATTGCCTTGGCCAACACACATCTGTTTTTTCACCCAACAGCATGCAACATCCGCTTGATACATGCAGCTGTTGCTATGCGTCACCTACAGAGCATCTGTGACAGTTACACTCAGGAGGTGTGTGCATTTCTTTATTGTATTGAAGCACTAATGTGCTAGATATATACTCATTATAAGTAAATTGATTTTGTATTACGAGATGTGACGGAAAAATTCTGTAGACATATTTTCACTTGGTAAGCGATACTTATAATTAAATTCTTCAGAAATTATCCAAAATTGGGTGAATATTAAATGTCAGTATTCTGCAGACTTTTGCAGCTGTTTGAAGTGAGATTTAACTGCAGAATTTGGTATTGGAAATTTGAAAGATTTTCAAAGTTTCTGATTTAATATATTAATTTGCCTTTTTTGATGACAAACAAGGTATAATTTTTACTCAGTAAATAACACTGTTGAAATTCGCCTCAGGAACAGGCATCTACTGCACTCCATGTCTGACTGGGGATATTTTACATCCTGGAATATAGCACTTTAGCATTTTGTGAAATGAGTATTACCCCACATACATATTTGGTTTTATTCTTTTCAAATTCACAGGGCACCCTGCACAATTATCAAAGAGTTAACATCAGACCCAGTCTATCCCTAGTAAAATTTTTGTTCTCCTGAATACCTCAAAACATCATATAGGTAGGAGTTGTTTCAAATTCAGGGTCAGTGGCATAGTATTGTTTGAGTAAACTCTAGAACTGTTTGAAATCAAGATATCAGATGTTGTTTGCCCTGGAAATTTTCTCCTGCTTTTCACCACAGGGCAAGAACATTTCTGTGATATTCTGTGGAGATTTTAATAGCGCTCCCCACCTCGGCGTCTATCAGCTGATGACAGCCCAGTTTGTGCCTGCAGACCATGTAGACTGGAGCTCAGGTAAGTGAAAGATCATTTAGCAAATCATCACTCAATCACCGAGTGCAGATCTTGCAGACTGGCCTTCAAATAAATTTATGGGAATCTAAGTGCCGTTTTTCAGCTACTAAACGTATACTAGTACCATTCAAGGTGATGTCTGTTTTTCTTGTCATTAATCCTAAATCTCGGAAGAATCAGGATATTTTCCCCTGTGCAGAGAGATAGACAGACAAAGAGCTAGATCAATTAACATGGTGAAAATGTCTTTTTTTTTTTCCTTCAATAAAATATTTTTTCCTGAGAAAGCACTGTTCTCATTATCATCAACTTACTGTGTTTTGTGCTCATCAAATTTGTTTCCAGTCATTGATTTATTGTTTCATCTGCAGATTTTACAGTCAAGTCTATTCAAACTGAACTCTGATTAAAACGAATTTCTGATAAATCGAATGAAACAATGTATTTTTTGTCCTCTTTGCGCCTATTAGATGCCTCTCACATAACAAAGCCGTCGCCATGAGTTTCCTTTAAATCGAACTGGTCAGCGCCGCCACAAAGGTAAAAATCGGCTATTGTCATCTCCATGTGGTTCCACCAACGTGGATGCCGGCAGTTTGAAACCAAAGGCAACAGCACTGTGGATGGGGTGAGAGGGGTTAGACAATGTATTGTGTCCTGCATGCAGTGTAAGTAGGCCATGTGTTCACCGGGGGGTGGGGGAGGGGGGGGGGGATAAACAGCGTACCAGGGCCAGCGCTGACAAGCAATTGATCAATAATCAAGCATCCTGGCACAGCCTACAGTATAGGTATACATGTAAATGTACTACATATGTTGCATGTATTACGAAGTGTGTAGGTTACGTTATAATGGAGTGCTGTGCTGGTGTTATGATGTAGGTTCTCGCTATAGATAATTGACGGGATAGGCCAGATTCTACATCGTGCTAGTTTTTTTTCGCTTGCAGTTGACTCGCTTATATAGACACCCTCCCAGACTTTGTGATGGCTTCCTTCAGCTGTTTTCAGAGTTGAAACTTTATTCATAGCCCTTTTTAGGGGTAAAACTTACTCAAATGCCCTTTTTAGGGGTAAAACTTACTCAAATGCCCTTTTTAGGACTAAAGCATTAACAGTCCTTTTCAGGGCTTAAACCTATTCGTCAGCCATTCATTTCAGGGCTAAAACTGACACCATTCTACCTTACTTTTCTTTACATTACTTTGCTTTCAAGGCAGCCCTCATTAGGGCTAGCAATCCAATTACATCTATACAAGTGGACTTGAATCTAAGATAAATGTAAAGTTCAGAAGCCATGGCACGATTTCAGAATAATGGGAAATAACCCTGTGATAAAATAACTAAAATAGTGCGTCATTAGTCATTCGAGAATTGTGTCCCCTCAGCTGGTTAAAACTGGAAGACAAACTCTCTTTAATCGAATCAATTAGGTTGGTCCGAGCAAATTCGATTTAAGGGGACTGGACTGTATTTTATGTTTTTCTCGCCCTGTCTATCTTTCCAGGTGGTAAAGAAGAGTTCCTGACAAGTCTAGAACTGAACCAGCCAATGAACATTATCAGTGCCTATGGCACACCACCGTTCACAAACTTTACCAGAGGTTTCCAAGCAACTTTGGACTACATCTTTGTGGACTCAGACAAGCTAGAAGTCACCAGAGTAGTTCCCCTGCCTGACCGTGAAGAAGTCTCTGCTAACATAGCTCTGCCCAGCAAAGTGTTTCCTTCAGATCATCTGGCTCTTGTTTGTGATATCAAATACAGATAACATTTCAGCATATCTCTGGTCATTGATGTATTTTAAAGGGATAGTTTGAGATTTTTATTTTGGTTGAGATTACAGTTTAGTGTAATTGGTTCTGCAGAAACAGACATCAGATATCTGTGATCATATCTTCTTGAAATTCAGCAAAACTTGTAAAATAGCAAGCAGTTATTGGTGCACAGGGTGGGGGTGGATTGACAGATGTACTCTTGGAAACTGTACTTGGAAATTATCAAATGAAAAGGATAGGAAAGACGGCAGGAGATTGAGATAACCTCCACTAGGAGGTTGAAAGACATATTAGAACGGCAGGAGAGATCCAAGGCCCACAAGTCCTATTAGGGCGCTATAAAGGACACATACTATGACAATTCCCCTCATCTGTCAGTCTCTTGTCTGAATTTGGTTTGTGCAAAACTGACTTCTGTCCTCTCAGATGTTTGCCACCTGTTTTTTCTTCTATCGTGCTCTTCGTCTTGAGAGACTGACAGATCTGTTAAAATCAGACGTGTAACTTGTGGAGCCAGGGAAGGAAAGGAAAGGGATGGAAGGGGGAGGGGGGGGGATGTTTCTGTTGAAAAAAGAGCTAGAGGTTAAAGATCTACAGAGGTACAAAGATGATCAGCATTTGAAACAGTGATATACAATCGACTACACATGAGTCGAACCCTTATGAGTCGACTTTCAGATGAGTCGATCTTTTTTCTTGGAACAGGTCCCGGCGCTGCTTTACTTTACTAAAAATCATACTGATGAATTGACGTCGACTCATCCGTATTCACTAATGAGTCAATCTTTTTCTCCTGTCCCCCTCCTTATTAAGATCAAAGAAAAAAGCAACATTTGAGTTGATGTAACTAATCACAACTTGCGCGGTACTTCATCTCAACACATTTATGCTCCTCCCATCACGCGACAGCACGACCATAGATTAACTTGAACTGTCAAACTGATTAACTAAACAGGATTAAATCCTCCCTCAGACTATGTGATCAGAGGCCGACCGGCCATTGTCTCCTCCTTTTCACACCTCATCCACGATCTTCCCTATCCATACTCGCACTGCCTCCCCTTACCCCCCTGCAAAAGTGTCATGCAAATTTGCATAGGGGAGAGGGTAGGAAACGTAGTGTTGGCGAACGTCTTTGATGTGGGGAATTCCCCGGCCGCACAGTGGTTCACACGTGGACGTGACCCCAAGAAAACCCTGGGGAGTGGGCCGTTGTTGTTCTTATCATAGGGAACTTGCTCACCGGACTAGAGGGTGGCAAGGGGTTGTAAAAAAATTTTTTAAAATGAATGTTCAGGAGGCAGGTTGGGAGCGGTGGACATAGTGAGTTTACACGATAGTGAAACTTAAACGGCCTTGTGACAACGGGCGTCGATAATAATTTTTTTTACATGTGTTACATTAAATTCAACCAAAAGCTGGATGGATTTCACTGAAAAGGAATGGGAGAGATCAAATCTGATGCTCGAAGAAAGAATGCATAAGGGGAACTAACCATTATAATGCCCAACATGTCATTCCAAATAAGTAGTGCCTATTTTTAGTTTTGTAGTCTTCAGTGACATACGGATAAGTCGAACTACTATTATCCTGTTTTTCCTCCCCCATCAGCATCGCCTCATCCGTATTCCACTGTATTCCAAGCTACACAAAACCAACCAGATTTTACCATACATATTCTTTGGTAATATAAATCATGAATTTCTTCCTTACTTCTAATAAAAATAATTTGCTGGAGACCATGAGCATTGAAGAATTTCCTTGAGATTGTTTGTCATTTCATTTGTACAGTGGATCAGATGATGTTGTAGCACTGTTTCACTTTGAGGTGAAGAGAACACTATGAACAAGGCACAAATTGTTGATGGACAAACGATGATGTGTATTGCATTTTATCAACTGTATTCACTTTGATGGATATTGAATTTCTATTTGAATGGAATAAAAGAAGATACTGAAATACAATACTCTTGTTATGGAGTGAAATTTTTAAAATGGCTTACTGGCATAGTTACAACTGTGTTATGTCCTATTCAACTTATTGTTAATCAGGACCATTGTTCTGATCATAAATACAGTTCCTTGATATACAAAAGATGTAGTAATAAGTTACTAAATTACTAAACTAGTA
The DNA here is from genome assembly GCA_039654565.1 of Peronia peronii. Lineage (NCBI taxonomy): Eukaryota > Metazoa > Mollusca > Gastropoda > Systellommatophora > Onchidiidae > Peronia > Peronia peronii. The sequence goes on along the minus strand of JBCEWB010423050.1, from coordinate 9,984 downwards.
GTTTATTAAGCTATTTAATATTATGTCCTCCATTACTGAATTATTATATATATGCACCTTGCATGACTGAAATTCTCACGTCTGTAGAATACTATTCATATTTGTGTGTACTGATCTAATGTACACAGACATCTTTCTACACTCCCATCAGTTATAGTCATGAGACATACAGCAACAGTTACAAAACTCAGTACATTTTTGTGCACATGGAAGAATAGCCTTTCTAAAAAAAAAACAAACAAACAAACAAAAAAACAAAGTGGGACAAATACTGTATGTCAGTTTTACCATTTTATATATTGTTACTGAGAATTCAATGAAAAGGAGGATAGAGAGGGGGGAAATGCATCAGATAAAATATACACTGGTTAAAGAAAACAGTGAGTTGGGCACATGTTTAATTCTTGCATATATTAATTGATGGAAAATATGAAACAAAAAAAAATGACTGGCCCCCTCCCCCCCAATCCTTTTTGTATTAATTATCATATCAGCAGCCAGGGCGTAAAGTGTTAAATGTTCACAATTTCAAATAAGACATCAAACAGGCTTAAAATGCAAACGATATGAGACTCGAGAATGTAAACTACTAAAAGTCTGAGATAAGACAGACTGAACTTGTAGCACAATGTCTCACAGTATCACTTTAATTACATCTGTCTCGCATAAAGAAATATCTAAAATAATAATGGCAAAGAATAATGAAGTGTACAGACTAAAGTGTTTAAAAATTCATCAACATGGTTCAGCAATAGGGTTTAATAACACTGAGCAATACATGTAATTCCATCAGATGTGTACATTCTGTTCAACATGACTGAAGTATTGCATGCCTGAACATTCAAGACAATTTTGTTAATCAACAATAACTACAAATGAAATTCTTAATAAGCCACATTCTCCCCTCAATTGAATTTACAATTTCACATTTCACTGATGACCCACTTGAATGCAAGACCACATATTTGGACACCTACATGCCAACACCATCTCCTAATAGTCAGAACCAATGACAGGGCACTGCACAAATGATTGCAGATCAGAGAAAAAGTTTGCCAGATCATGTCGCTGGCAGATGTTTTAAACTAAAGCCCACCTGACATTTTCCAATTACACATGTTCTTTCTCAATTCAACATCAGTATCAAGGAGCACAATCTGAGCTAACTTTTTCACAGACTAATTCACCTTGTGTCCCACAAGTTCAACATGAATGATGCTGCTCAATTTCTATGTGTCGACTACAGAGTTGAACTGTGCTCTGTATGAATAGTCTGTGGTGGGAGATCTGTCTGGTCTGAATGAGAAACGGCATTAGCATGAACACCCTACCCGAATTAATTTTTTGCTTCACAATACCATTTATGAATCACTTCAGTTAGCAATATGAATATATTTGTAATGCCAAAGTACAGATGGCCTTATTCAATTCTCCCAGGATTATAGAAAACATCACTTTGAAATGCAGACACAATGCCCATGGAGAGATACATTTACTGGTCATTTCCTACTAGTATTATTGATGATGATATCTAGCAGGGTCATCATGAATTTTATCTTTAATACATTATGTAATATTCTAAATCCTTAAAAGTCCATTTTTCCCATCTGTTTTTCAAAGTGGACTACATGAAAGTGCAATCCAAGTTTATGATAATGCAACTGAAGCTCATAGGACAAAAAAAGTATCCAAATGACATTTCACACATTTTGAGCCAAAGTCAAGACAGTCCAAAAGAAAAGGCATTTTTTAAAAAATCTGTGAGAGGTTTTAACAGTCAACATTTAAAGTACAAGCATCCACACACCATAGAATGAAAAACTGAAGTAATTAGAATAACATATGACTTCACAGGGAAACGTATCTCTGTTGGAGAAAAATTCTCTCAAACACAGTACCTTTGTTATAAGGTCTTCAAATGCACAATGCTGTCATATCACAGAAAATAACTATTAGATCATTACTAATAGCATAGAGAAAATTATATGGAGATCTTGAACAAGCCATTTCACTCAACCATGGGTAATCCTTATAATTATTATGAATACACATGTACAGGTGTTGACAGAAGGAAAAACACTGAAAAAAAAAAATTGTGATTAAAACAGAGAAATCCCTCACCTTATTTCCATATCCAAATTCATAATCCATTAAAATCAATATATTTATGTAACTGCTCTACAATATCAAGACAGCAAAATGGTTGTTTTTGAAATTGTAGAGCACTTCTATTTCCATTAAAGTAAAACTCCTCTCCTACATTGCCAAATTATTAAACCAAATTCAGTTAATTACTAAACATATATAAATGTCACAATTTAAAGATGAACATATCCTCAAGTAACATTCAACAAAGCTGTTGCTACAGGACATTATAAAGTATAGGAAACAAGAATGGAGTGGATTCACAATGTCAACCAATGACTTTTTCATATACATGTATATATATATGTACAAATGCATCCTGTTTCTATGCTATAAAATATGTACGTATACAGCAATAACATCTCAACTGTATCAGGCACAATGAAGTCCTTCTATCTAATGTGAAAGATTTTTACCCTTAACAAATATATGACATAAGTAACAGTTATTTGTGAAAATACCTGAGAGTTTCTCTGGTCTTTATCCATTAGTATTTTCAGGCAACATTTCACAGTCCAGAAAATTTGACTATATACATGTATGTAGATTGTGCATTAGCTAAATACAGCAAAATTTGATCTCAAATGTGCTCTTATTCAGAAGTAAACTTCAGAGAGCCCCTTTGATCTACATGTATGTTACAGCTTTCATTTGTTGGTGTTCTTAGAAAAATTGGAAGAACGTATATGATGATTTATCACCTCTCATCTCTCTGAAACTGGCAGTGACAGTAATTCATGTCATGCTAACAACATACAATTGCAAGAGCAATGAAACAGCAAATACTTTTTTTTTCAAATAGATTAAGCAATATATGAGCAAACACTAATGCCATGCTAATGCCCTTCAGAAAAATTGTTTCATGTATGTTTCTTTTCTTTAAAAAAGTATCATGAATAACAGCAGATCAGTATATGGAGGTAATTCTTTCCCATACTGTAAAAACTGACCTATGTAAATCATGCAATCATCAGCACTTACAATAAATTTTTGTCACAAAGGCATTTATCATACAATTTTTGATTTATTAATTTTCTTTGTAAACAAGATTTAACAACTGGCAATATTATTCCAAGTGATCAAGAGCCTTCTACATATAACACCAAATAATTTCTCTGAGCTCACATTGCAGAAAATCAACAACAGATCACAGTAAATATTGAAACAATTGCAGGCACTGACTAACAATGCAGACATGGAGCCAACATTTGGCTTCATTTCTCACCCATCTGTTGCATTGACTCATTTCATTTTTCTATCTCCCACAACTGGAGAAGAGCTCTTGCAGCATTACATCCTGACAATCTTCCTCCATCTGACCTGATCTTCCACAAATCTCAATGTGGCACCCAGAAAGAACTTACTATGCCTTGACCTTAGCTTACCACAATTTTTTTCCTGTCTTTCTTGACTTTTTTTTCCTTCAGGGCAATTTCCTGTGTGACTGATTTTGCAAAAACCCTTGGATCATGTGACAGAACTGTGCCATTTAAGTTTCTGCTGTGTTACTGTAGACAGAAGGCATTCAAACAGCAGCAATTATCTGGCTTCAGACTTCTTCATTAGTAACACAATTTTCTTATGAAATGTCAAAGATTGTTATCAGAACTTTACTCTATCACAGGCTGACAGAGATTTCAGGACTTTTGGCGGCATGGCATAGCTGAGGTTCTGCCCCGAGGCATTATTAGACTCATACACATGAACAGAACTGACAGTTATATCTTATGGAAAGTACAAGGTGGTCCTATGGTTTGAAATATGTTGGATATCACCTGAAGCAAGATCTTGAAAATTTAACAGGTGCAATTTTCATCATCACTGTACAAAAGAAGGAATCCTCATGAATGTTTCTAGCCCACCAATGAAAAATGAAGAAATGATGTCTCTCTCACTACAGATATTATTAAATTTGAGGACTATTCTCAAACACATATTGAGAGATATCAAACAACAGACCACCGCTGACCCAAAACTGTCACCCATCTGTGGCAGAGAACTGCATGACGATGACCATGGCCCATCTGCAAAGTCTCTTGCTCTTCAAAACCTCATAAGGACATCATTAACACTATGGGTTTTATCCAAATCTTTGAAGAAATCTACCTTACAGTTTCAAACTACTTTACAAGTATGTTTCTACTTCCTCCCAAATAAAGCAGAGGTAGACATTTACATTATGAATTTTCCATATCAAAAACTGCTGCTTTTACCATAATCATTAGTCATGCATCACTGTTTTCATTTCAATCATTAATCACACATACATGTACATGTATGTACATTTTTGCCACTCTAAGACAAGAACTTCAAACAATGCTCCTCCCACAGCCATCTCGGTCTATAGCTCTGGTATTCTGACCCATGAGCTGAAACTCAGGAGCTTCATCATCTAGTGAAATTATCTGCAACTGAAATAACATCCTGAAAATATTCTGTGATGCAAATCATGAATCAGGCACCAATATTAAATATTTTACAGTTATCACAACACAATTATCTGAGTGGATACAAATATTTACAAATCGGCATCAAAGTCCTATTTTGAGAGCAATGCCACCTGAAATAATGTGACATCACTGTCCAGGGTTGATTTAACTAATTCACTGCTTGGCCATGATTGCACCTGGTGGATGCATAACCAAATCACAAAGAATTACTCGTCTGACACTTATGAAGTCACTAATTCAGTGTCTTTTTTCATCACCTTCCATTTCCTGAATTCTGTACTGTCCTCTTTGGGATTAAAGAAAAATCACATATTACATTTATTTGCGACAGCATAATATGGCTGAGCTGCATGTATGACAATCTTCAGTAACGAGATGATTAAAATACACAATCTATTGTATTCACTCTCTGAGGTAGGTCTCCCCATATTCCAAAAACAATATTCTGAATAAAAATTATATGTCACAATCAAGAGATCAAGTATCTGTTTTATTTTTGGACATACATACAACATGCAATGTAAATATGTCAGGCTACATGATATACTGTAAAATGCAACAGGAGTGCCTCTCATTTCAGCATGATGGGCTCCAGCCACACACCAAAATAAGTGAATGTAAATGTACATGTAATAAAACTCACTAATTAATGCTCGGTCCAATACAGAACTTAAACACATGATACATCAATTTGACAAATGAGTATAAAGTATTCACCTCACCATTAGAATTCCAATAAAGGCAAAGTATAACATAGGACAGCAAACAAAATATAAGGATAAAAGTCAATGATGCAGAATCTCCATATTTTTTCTCTTCTTCCTCTTTTTTCAAAAATCCTCAATGTTCTTTTGTGTTATACTTTTTTTTCATCAATTTCCTTTCTCAGTTCACTCACATCTTCATATCTTTCATTACACTTACTGCAAAGAAGTTATCTTGTCCTGGGAACAAACATAATGGCATCAACTACCATCTCACCATGTATGACTAATGAGGAAAAAAAGGGATGTGATTGTGACATGACAAAAACAAAGGTAAGGGGGAATTTGTCAGTCGGCAGGAGAACAACATACATATATGTAATCTATACATCAGTCCTATATCCCATGATCGTGCGATACAGAAAGACCCAAATAAGCATTGAGGATACTCAATGAACAATGAAAAACACAGAGAACAGATAAGATGATTTTTCCTTCAGGTAAAAAGGATTTATTTTTATTTGTAAGAAAAAAAGTTGGGCTCAAATATTAGTGCAATGAACACATTTATTTGTCTGCAAGGACATAATAAGGGGCACAACTTGTCCCACAGTAAATACTGGCAACCTTCAGTGGAGGGATTCCTTGGAAGGAATATGAGAGAATTTGTGAATTATCATGGATTATCTATAATTATGGATTCACTAACAGTGATGAATGAGTTACAAATTACAATGCATGGAATTGATCTTTATGTACAGTATATTAGGACTTTCACAAATGGAATTCATAAATAACTGAAAATGAAATCAGAAGATGAACTGGGATTCTCTTGCATAAAATAAAAACAATAACATTTATTCAAATGATTTTTTGTTATAAATGTTAACTGTTAATGTTACGATGTCATGATGGCGAGTACTAAATTTAACAAATACACCGATCTGAGTCAGGATCGTGAATGAGTGGTGGTATAAGCAGATTCAGCAAAATATGTAATAATAATACATGGAATTTCATAACACATATTCCCATATAGTAAGGAGTCTAAGCACTTTTGCAATCTACTACAAAATACCTATTTAAATAATATAACTCACAATCCTTTACAGTTCAGTGTTAATGTGCAACAGATGGAGCAGTCAGACTAACAACCTGAACTGAGGTCATCTGTGGCCAAACCAAACATATCTTATGTGAAAGAATAATACTCCTGATTTCAATGATTTTGCAGTTGGAACAGAAATCACACTTGATTAAATCAAGAAAATCAATGTGAGAGAAATACCTGTGGCTTTGATGATTTTTTGCATGTGGCCTGTGTCGTGTTTCATCATTTGCTTAGAATCTGTGAAAGTGTTAAAACTTCAAATCTTTTACTAAAGACCGTAAACTCTGTTTTTCAGGTCACAGTTATGGATTGATTGGAAATATGTATTGCCATCTCTAACAACTTAACATTTCTCAGACTAGAGTTTCCTTTCATTTCCTAACCAGAGAGCCAGTGCTTTACAAATTCATAACTTGATGCTGCAAAATAAACAAGAGTGCATAATTTTTTCTCCTACAAACTGAACAGGATATTTCACACTATTCATACTTTAACGCCTTCTCTAAACACTGTCAGAATGACCTCATTTATTTGTTTCACTCGGTATAAGACTTTTTTTTTTGCTAATGAAGAGATGGCTTTCTGCCAGGCAAGAGATTAATAAACGCCTTTTTTAATTAAATCTGAACTGTAACGGTTGATGAACATACCAGATATGGAAATCTCATTATGGCATTAATGGCATAGAGTCCATCACTTTTGCCAGCTGGATGACAACATGACTAGTACAGGATGGAGTTTAATGTTTTAATCCTTTGCTTCCTGACCTCAGCTCCAATTGTCGTATCATTGCAATGTGAATGACTCTAATACTACCTGGAAACAATGGCCATGACAAAAATGTACATAGGCACACAACTGATGTTCCAGGAATTGCACAATGATACAATTCGGTTGTTTTATTCCTGGATCAAAAATCAAAACTGTTTACAGACATTCCTTAAAATGCTAAGCTTGGTGGTATATTCTTTGCATGAGCTTATTTCTCTAATTGGTTTCAACAGTTCATATTTTCTAAAAGAATATTTTCTGAAGTAATAACACTTTCCTTTATAAAATCATTTCCTAATGTTCGCAATGTCTTGAAAATTGGGACACTATTTTTTAGTTTGTTTTTTAGTAATGATTTTGACTCATGTTCAGTTTTAATGGTGGCAAACACATATTGTGGATGAGAAAATATTTTTTTGTAACGTAATTCAAGGTAAGGATATCCTTGAATTTTTCACATACCAAGGCATAAAATTTGACCAGAAAGCTGTTCACAAAAAAATTGGTTCAGGAATTTTGCATCATTCTCCAATTGCATTCAATCAATAAACAAGATCCCATATATTCAAATCGAATAAAACATTTGCATGAGCATATATGGGTGAATATAAAAAATATGTCATTACAATGCTTGGAAAAGATACCCAAAGAAAATGTTTTCAAAAAAAATATGAAGGGAGTGGTCTTTGTTGGAATTCAAATGAAGTAGCTTATCAATGCAAACTCCTTAAAGTATTTATTACATTACAATTGATTAAAATATAGATATTACAACAAGAAACTGTTAACTGCTGCACTGCTATGCCAATTTTGTAATCTTGTGCTGGACATTTGCGATATGTTGGTCTCCCGTGCTCTGTTCACTTTAACCCCCATCTGCATTCAGTCCTGCCCACTGTGTGCCAGTCAACTAGCACTTATCCTGTGTGTTTCCACAGCCAATCAGAAGCATCTGCTGTTATTCAGTGTTATTAATTGGTCCACGAACAAGAAGATTATAATGCCTCATTTGGACCATCATAGCTACGTCATATGCCAATCATCAGCTTGCTGCATCTATCAAAAGACTCAAACGGGGGATTGGCTCGTCGTGGGATGACTGAATATACCATGTATGTTTTGACGCATATGAAAGACCAATTTCTGGATGTACCCCATACTGTTGTTTGCAGTGAAGTGAACATTAATGTATTAGCACAGAGTGAAATGTAATAGATCACTTGATGTCTTAGCAATACATCGCTTTCAGAAGTTGGATCATTCATATTGTTATCTCCGATATGGAGCCTTTGTATGAGATTCTTAAGGGACAAAAAATACCACATCTGCTTAAGTCTACTACCCAATCTAGGCAGTTTCTGAGGAAGTGCTTAGAAAAATTACATTTTTTCATCAATTCCTTCTAACTTGAAAGACTGAAGTTCTCATCATATGAAACTATTTTCAAAATCCCCCCCCCCCCCCCTCATTTCCTCTTGAAGCCTGAATTTACTCTGAAAAGTCAAGATGTCAAAAAAAAAAAAGAGATGTAATGGTACAAAAAGCTGAACAAAAAAAAAGTCTTAGGGCAGGAAAAGTTATAATAGTCTGATTTTTTAACATTTTCAAAGGCTTTGGCTGACTATATACTTGTTAAAGCATAAATTGCATCATTCATCCTAGTCTCAAGTGTGCACTTTATATATCATTCATCCCAATCTCAAGTCTGCACCTTATTTCTTCAACAGGGCCAATTATGAACAAGTGCCTTTCAAAGTTGAAACAAGTGATGGGCAGCATGCGACTCTGGAGATGGCTGAGGTTATCCAGTATGGCACTTGTTATAGTAACACAGATCATTCAATGTCTCAACAAATGAGGTGATGTGGTACACCTCCTGATTTGGATTGTCTCCCTAGAGGAATCGCATATCATCTCCCCTGCCTCCACCATCTCTATCATCATCGTCATCATTATCGCTTTTTTGTATTGATCCACCAATGCCATGGGTTTACACTCTGAGCAAATATCAATTCTGTCTCGCAACCTCATCACCTCAACCTCCAATCCTCTCCTCCTCGTCATCACTGACAATGTTGGCAATGCCCCTTGGCTTGAATGAATCCTTTCGACTGATGGCATTAGTAATCACACTTGATGACTTGTCAGGATCATGGATGCCATACCTGTGAAATAGCAAAAAAAAGAACAGAAACGCCAATACAAAAAAAAAAAAAAGGAGAAAAAGAAAACAAAAAGAGTGCTGAACCAGACCATATTCAGAATTCTGAGCAATATTTTCAGTTTATTTTATTATTTATCTTTTGAAGATGTGTTTTAAAAATATACATCCTTTTTTCTAAATTTATCCCCATGGTTTTGAAAGAAAAGTGGATATTTAGCCGAAAATTGAGAAATACACATATCTGTCAACTAACATATTTCAAAAATTTAAGACAAAGCATATATCCAAAAAACAAATGCACTTTCTTTTTCATACAGAACTTTTTTATTATATGTCAAACACCAAACGATTATACTGAATACTCTAGGAGCTGTAGGCTTTAGTAAATTGCTAATTTTCATGACACAAAATCCAAGATGGCAGCACTGTCATGGCAACAAGATACAACACAAAATTTTTTTCCACACTTTTCCTCTAATTTGATCACGCTGAATTTGAAAAAGTCTTATTTCAACCATTAACCGCTTCACACTGCTAGCCAATTTTTGCATTGTTTGCAGCCCTGTGCTAAGCACCAACAATATTCATCAGTGTCGCCCGTTCAGTCTGCTGCTACCCCGTCACGCCTCATGATGGTCA
>JBCEWB010422939.1:0-20266 GCA_039654565.1 Peronia peronii | reverse complement strand
CACCTCTGGTATCATAAAGCTAACAAAACAAGCTTACCTCACAATGCTCAAATGGTGAAATGGAAAGCATATTAACTTCAAACGTGATTGTTATGAAAATGCTTAATATAGCCTATAAAACTAACGATAATACAAATTCATTACACTCATTTCACATTTTATGACTGATATCCGTTCATATTAAAGTAGATCTAGATCTGCTGATATGCAAAAAAAAGTCAATCAACCAATAAAGAGTTTAGATCTCACTACATCTAGATCTTGATCTAGTCGTCTAGATCTGAATTTAGATACCTAGATCTAAATCTTGGCCCAGGACGAAATTATTATTACGAATGAAAAAGGAAATCGCCTGAATGCGTAAAATGCAAGGCTTATCAGTATCACAAATAAATTAACGAATAAACATTTTATGCAACTTAGATCAAAGTTTGGATCTAATGGGGGGGGGGGGGGGGGTAGACAGAAACTAGTGGGGGAGGAAGGGATGTCAGGGCCATAGGTAGGATACAGATCTAGATCTGTGTAGGTGTATATCTCCAAAATTAGTACACCACAGAGACCCCTCAGTTCCGTAGAAATTCATGCAAAAACAAAATGTTTTTCGCCCCGAAACTAACTTTTTGCTATTCTCTATCACTGAACGCGAACGAATGCAGCTCGATATCTGCCCCTCTTCTAAAAATAGACGCACGAAATATCCGGGAGCTGGGCTTAATCGAGACTCTGCTATTGTACTTTGTGTGGGAGATTTATAGTTTCTGTGATTTGGATATGGTTTAATGCTTATATGTCAATATATATCAGGGACTGAGAGAGGGAAGACGCCTGCAAATGGCTGTCTCAGTGGAGGAGGTAATATTGTATTGTAGGCCAGAAAAATAACGGACATGTTGTTAGTTGTAGAAATAGAAATCGGATTTTCCCGTTTGGCGTGTAACGATTTGTTGTTAATTCAGTGGTGGGAGAGTTCGAACATGCCACTTTTCTTTCAGTGGAGCTCGAATCAAGACAATTATAGCCATATTCATGGTCTAAATTGATTTCTGAATCCACATTTTCATTTTTTACTTTTCCTTCATGCGCCCTCTCGAAGAAAATTTTATACTGTATAGTATAGTATAGTATAGTATAGTATAGTATAGTATAGTATAGTATAGTATAGTATAGTATAGTATAGTAGTCTTCGGCTTGATGGTAGGAAGCAGTGTCATGTCGCCGATTCTGTGTTCGGTTTGTCGTACTGCCGTAGGCCTAACCTGGTCTTTTGACCAGCCCTGCAGCTAATACTTTTTTTAAAAACTACTGATCTTTTGACCAGATCTAGTGGGAGGCTCTTCTAACCTATACACAAACTGATACATAACTGAGTCTAATCTGTTCTTGAAAACTTTGCAGTTTGTGTGAAGAAATGTCGCAGTCCAGAGTTACATCTCTGGTTTCTTAGCTTAAACTCATGGCCCCTGGTGTTTGTTCTAGTTTCTAGTTCGAGGAGTTCGTCTGTGAGCTTCTATACACCATAAGTGTATTTGTACACCTCTATGAGATCACCTCTTAGTCTTCTGTAGCACAAACTTGGAAGTTTCATTTTCTCGAGTCTTTCTTCATATGAGAGATCTTTCAGTCCAGGAATAATCTTTGTTGCTCTCCTTTGAACTCCATCTACTAGCTTCTTGTCCTTGTCCTACCTTGGAAACCACACCATATTGCCAAATTCTAGGTGGGGTCGCACAAGTGCGACAAACAACAGCTTCATTGTCACTGCGTCTAGGTACTCATAAGACCTTCTGATTAGTCCTAATAACCTGTTTGCCTTGTTGACCTGTGATTCAATATGCTGGGAGAATTTTAAATCTCTGTCAGCATTCACAACCAAGTCCTTCTCAACTTCTGTCTTTTCTAGCTCAACTCTGTTATTGCCTCCATGTCTTTTCATTTCATAAGAGAATTCTCTGTTGTTCCTTCCCAGATGAAGTACATGAAATTTTCCAGCATTAAAGCAGAGCTCCCATTTGTCAGCCCAGTCTAGAGTAGTCTGTTTCTATCGTTTTCTTCATTGACTATAGACCTTGGTGTCATCTGCATACACAGAACACAAACTTGAAACTGCATCAGGTAAGTCATTTATGAAAGCCACAAACAACACTGGGCCCAAAATGCTGCCCCGAGGAACTCCGCTTTTGACAGCTGTCCAGTCTGATACTGCGCCATTTACGCAAACTCTGTTTCCTGTTTACCAGATAGTCTCTGACCCACTGGAATGCACTACCCTCTATTCCCATTGCCTTGATCTTCAGCAGAAATCTCGTGAGGGACGGAGTCAAAAGCTTTCGCAAAGTCAAGGTATATTAGATCAACTGGTAGTCCCTCGTCAAGCATTCTAGTCCATTTGTCTAGGCGTGAGAGCAGGTTCGTGGTGCATGACCTTCGGAGAGACAAAGCCACGCTAACACTCAGATAGAAGATTGTTGCCCATCAAGTGACCTATCACCCTAATCCTCACTATGGTTTCCATCAACTTTCACATTACGCTTGTCCACTTGACCTTGACATTGATTCATGCAAATTAATGACTGAAAAATCAGCATCACTTGTTTGTTAGGTAGATCAGATTTCCAGTGGCACATGGGTACATTTATTTGCTGTAATGTTTTGAGGGAGTATTAATCCTTTCATTTTATAGCAACTCCCAATCTACAGTTCTAAGGCCACTTCCTCTGTTTGTTGAGAGATGCGACTCGTGAGATCTTTGCATGCTTGCCCCTTCGTTTGCCGTGAAGGTGGTATTTCCTGATATAGTTAGGATTTAGAGGGGGGGGTGGGGGGTCCTGACATTTGGATTTTGCTAAAAAAAAAAAATGCAATTTTGGGTTCTTGTTTTCTCTTCAAAGCCCTGCCTTTTCTGCGTATAAAAATGGTATCAAAAAGTGGATGTGTTCATTCTAACGTGTTTGATCAATGGTCATTCAATGTTAGGCCTAGTCTACTGCCAACCAGGATTTGGCTCCACCTGGCTGCTATATGCAGTCGCAGATCATCACTATTTGATTATATGTAGGCAAAGAGTGCATAAAACACTTGATTATAACCTCATCTAGCAAAATCATGAACTCCAGTGCCATGGATGGACATTGGATGACCGCTATGAGGCAAAAAAAACTGCTATCATGCAGATTATCAGGAGCAGGTACTCTAGAATGAACTTCCACGACTATAAATAGCAAAACTTTCCTTTCTTTCTGCTATTTCAGAGCTTAGTTGTGGACTGTATGCCGCATAAAGGCCAAGAAACTCTTAGTTTGGACAGAAAACGATATGGAGACCACATATAGGCCCCCAAGAACCCGGAAGTGGCACTATTGGAGCCCTTATAATTACGGGGGGTAGGGAACAAAATTCGAAAAAAATTATGCCCAGAAAGCCAGGAAGAAGACACAGACGCCATGAAGAGAGGGCTAATATGTAAAAAGAAAAGATTGTTTAGAGGCCAAAAGCCGAATAGAAAACTCTCCATATCAATTTTTCCGTGGAAAAAAACTTTAAACGCGTTTTTCTCAAAACTCGTTTTTTTTGGTCATATTTTGCTATCTACTTTTTTGTTTCTGAACTGTTTCTAACCAAATTTGGCACACATCATGTTCACAATAAAACTAAAAAATTTATTTATGCGTGTCCCATTCTGTTGGTAAGTTTCAGAGAAAAATGGGTTTTTAGTATGAAAAAATGGCAAAATTTGAAATTTCGCTATGTGGCTTTTTAAAAAATTTCTAGAAAATTTTCTGTTGCATACAAAGGGCTGAAAATTCGTAACTTTTTAGATATTTTGTCAAAAAAGACGTTCACAAAGTTTTATCCAGTTTTGTTAAAATTTGACGGACTACATAGATTTTGAAGTTAGACATTTTTAGAAATGCCAAAATCCAAGATGGCGGCATTGCCATGGCAACTATTTGAAAAAGTCAATTTTCTTTCACTATTTTTCTCTAATGTGAGCATGCTGAATGTGATGGACAAGGTTAAAATAACCTGTCTTTAATAATAAAAAAAATCACAAGATAACTTGTGGTTCTGCTTTTCTTTCACCAGCTCTCTACGCCATTAACATCGATTTGCGTGTGATGTCATATTTTTCCACACATCTTTGTACTATGAAGCTGCATGACTTGTGGCCGACTAGTAAAGCCCTATCAATTCGAGCCTCAGGGTGTTTGTTTTGACTCCGCCTTGGCTTCGGAGTGACACAATGCAGCCCACATCGGATTACCTTACTGACCAATGTCTCCCTCTAATCCCTCCCCTAACCCCACCCTTTCTTCACATATTATAATATTTGCAATGATTTAATGATAGGAGAAGGGGTTGTACTCGTAAAGACATCAATTTCATTTGCGTGTTAATTTTATCACCCCTCATCACACAGACTGTTTCCATTACAGATGTGTTCATAACCTAATATAACTGCTTGGACCAAACCATTCTTATTTACGTGAATTTATATTCATGATATAGAATCTTGGTGTAAAATGCAAGCTATTATCCCTCTAACCACGTGGACTTAGATCATTCTGATGGCTGATGTTGATGGGGCAGCAGTAACTACAAAGAAAGATATATAAGTGATCTGATGGTGGCATAGTCAGAGCATAAGAGAGCTATCTGATATATAAACTAATAGATGTTTAGGCCACTTTGGCTTTCATTCATGGCAGTTATAGCCACTTCTGTTCTCAGTAGTGTGGTCACTGGTCAGTGCCAAACTTGTTGAGTGGGTCAAGTGGTCAGGAGAGTCTGTGTTATTATTCAGTATGGTATAAACAAAGAGACTACATCTATTTGATACTCTTCTCACGATCACTGTTTCTATTGGTTGTAGTTTCAGAAGACTTGAAAGGGCTATGTGGCCCTTGATTTCTGTTCTTCTCTTCTGTTCAAGAGGATTTCACCTCCTGGCATAGAATTTCTCACTGTTCTATTAGGCAAAGTTTCCTTTACCTTTTGAAGGAGTATCTATTGAGCTGCGCATACTTATTATGGCGATAATTTCAAACTGGGGCCTATAAATCCCAAGTTCAAGTGACATGATGAGAAATATCACAGCACAACGAGGAGCCCCTATGAATGCCCCACCATCCTGCAACTGACAGTTCACAGCCACACAATACACCACTGTTTACATATTGAATAGGCCCACTCAAGCATCCCCTAAGCGTGCCTTTGGAAAAAAATGACGTCGCGCCCGATTTATGGTCAGTAACGGAAAACCACGAGATGGCCAGAAAGGTCCAAACGATCCCATCTTTAATTGTTAAAATCTCAAATTTAAGAAGCCATCGGCTTCTAATTTGTATGTCAGTGGGTTTGCAATATTTGTAACAATTCATCTGATACAAAAACAAAAGGAAACCTGGCACAACGAATTGATGTTGCATTACCACTTCAAAGCTTCTTACTTTTTGTAACTCTTTTCAGAAACATTTTGAAGACTTAATAACTAGTATAAAGGAACTGACGAAGTCATCAAAATCGAAACACAAAAAGTCAAGATCGACCATTTCTTCTGAATTCGGTGATGAGAGTTTGGAGGGCAGTAATGCTGAAAGGGTTTGTACTAGTGGACTAAGCTTTTGTGTATTGCTGCAATAAATTACATTTACATTCATATTATACTGAATTATTTATTTCTTTAATAGGTCTAAAACGTCTTTCAAAAAGATAATCCAAATATCAGTAAGAAATAGAATCAGTAACAGTATATTTCCATGGAAAGTATTGTTGCAGAAAGTAATTGTTCAATTGCAGTTATGTTGCAAATGAAATAATGGGAAGTGTTTAAATAGAATTTATTTTGTAATAGGTATGTGTGCACATGATGCATCAGATACAGTTAATTAAATGTGCAATCATTTATTTTCCAACTTTCTGATTTTGTCTTTGCTTCATTTTGCTCAATATACTTAAGCTGTATATAATTATAGTAAGATTTCTCTGTTGCAGAAAAAAGAGCCTCTAAAAAATATGCCGTCAAAGAAGAAGAAAGGTAAAATTCAGTTGTAGATTATTCATTGATTTATTATTTTTATTGTTTTTGTGCATTTACTTTTCAAACTTGTTTAATGTGTGTATGCTAAGGTCTTGTCCACTTGTGTGTTTGGTTTAAAAGGCAGCTATTAACCATCATTAATGAATAGGTCTTATTTTTTATTCTCCATTTTTATAGACATTACATTTATCTTTTTTTTCATCCCACTATTCACCAGTGAGTCTTAATCATTTTCATCACATAATATAACACTTTTTCTCCATGTCAATCATAAGCACATTCTTAATATCTTAAGTAACTTTTATAACACATTGTATTTTGGTAGTTCACATTCCCAGAAGCAGACTTTGGATGCCTTACAGAGATATGAAATATCAAAAATAGTAATAATAATACTGTTTCACCATTTGCTATTTCATGCTCATGCATTATACTTTTTGTTTACATTTACCCATGAATCAGATAAAAAAAATTCTCTGAGATCAGGTCTGGCAAGCAGTAAAAGTTATCCAAAATATTGTTAGAAGAAATAATTGGATCAATTGCTTTTTGAACATTTCCAGTTGTTTATTCTAAACAGGTGGTGCTATAAGAGTGCTCCTCCCAAATCTGTTAGTGTTTGTTTTTGGCACTACTAGACAAAAGGAATTTTCAGAATATATTTTTTTAATTAGTTTATGCTCAGTCAATAGATATGAATTGTCATTATAATTTCAGTGGACTTCATTTGCGTGTTATTATTTTTTACTGCTTTTCTTTGGTTCCCATTAAAAAAAAAAAAAAAAACATATAGGACAAAAGTGGGACCAGGCTGAATCCCAAAAGTCAGCTCCTGAGAAGCAGCAAACTGGTTCATCTGAAAGCAGAAGGACCTCAGTTGCTGAAGACAGAGATTCTGACTCCACCATCAGTGATGATGATGACACACAATTTGCAAAGAAAATGCAGGACATCACAAGACATCGAGCAGATGTCAATAAAGCTCCAATAAACACACCTACAGCTGGCTTCATGAGAGGAAGGGATGCAAACATTGTTGAAGAAGCATCTACAAATATTCCAAAAGTATGAAAATTATGACATTAAGTGTATTAAAATTTCAAATCTGAAATTTGAACTCTTGTATTTTAATTTATATTTAAGTCAAAATAAAGAAGAAGGTTAGTGGGTTTGATAGTAACATAATTTTAAAGGTGTGTTGTGATTTTTTATGAGTCTGGAACTGAGCCATATAAAGAGTCACAAATTTCATGTACATTACCTTTCTTTATTATGTGGTGTTGAAAACTGAGACTTCCTTTGAAACAGTCATCTCCTTGTTGGGCAGCAGTGATTTTACTTCCATATTCTATCCCTGAACAATGTTATGCAGCCAAATTTTGCATCTTTTTCTGCAGTCGAGTGTAAAACCTGATTACTTCTGAATAATTAAGATTAATGCTTAGAAATGGAAAAGTGGCAAAGAATCTTCATTCATTGCTTTTAATGCTGAACAGTTAACTGTTCCAAGGTGATCTTTGTAGTTATGATCAACTCTTTTCTTTTGTAGAACAAAGGCCAAGGATCAATGGGTTTAGATGGATTTTCCTTAGGTAAGTGTGTTCTATCAACATCAGTTGGACTATCGTGCCACAAGCTGAAGCTGTTTCCTGAGGTTGGTTTGAAGCAAATGTAGCTGTTTTGATGCCCAGCATGTTGATTGTATTCATGTCTATCATGCTGGAATGTAGGAAATAGTTTTTGAAAAAAAAGAAAGAAAAAAAAGGCAGAAAGAAAAAAATAAAATGGAATCAAGGAGTCTTAAATTTTTAGATACTGCCATTACTTTACAGCCAGCATTTCTGCAATATTGAGTTTGTTAATTAGAAGTAAATGATAGCAGTATTAGTCAATGGCATTTTTTGACACTTGGAAACATTCAAGGGAAGCAGATAAGGCACTGTCTATTTTCTCAAGTAGAATATTGTCATGTCAAAATCTGATGGTAGTCCGAGGTACATGAAATGTAGTAATCAGCTAAAGTGTGTTTCACATTTTACTCGCATAATATTAATATGAAATGTCGCCACTGCTTTATGATAGTGACATTAGAACTTCTCTGCACTTTGCGATAACAGAAGTTATTGGATGATTTATGTTACTGTAATTGTGTGAAATCGAGATATATTTCTAATGACGCATTCTTTTTTTGTCTTTATCCGATAGCTGTTATGCTTGGGAATACATGAGACACCAGCCACATTTTGGGATAAATCTGACCTATCCATTTTTGTAGATATTTACCAATTATGTCCTTGCAGGTAAAACAAAAGTACCCCAGCAGAAGATCAAACAGACTACCAATCTAATTTGGCCTTTGGACTCATATGAGTTCCGTTTAGTTTGTCGCCTCTGTTTTGTGAAGGAAAGAGAGGGTGTTGGAGGTATGATGAATACTGAATGAAGACATTTTTAACAAGAATTGGGTTATGTAAGACTAAAGATTATAGAGCACTGTATTACTGGACTCATAAATTAATATTCATCATGATGTCTGTAAATCTTCCATTTTGAAATCACTTCTGTTCATTGCAAGATTGATTGAAACCATATGCAGCGTTCAGACTGTTATCAAAGGCCCTTATTTACACACACCCCCCCACTTTTTTTTTTTTTTTAACCGTGGGGAGATAGTAATATCAGTCCATAAATGAAAAATTGCAATAGAAGTATACAGAAAGTCATTTCTTTAAAGGAAAAAGATAATGACTCATTTGATCCCCAATTGTTTTATATCAGCTTTGAGAATGAACTTTTTATCATGTTGCTACACATGAAAACATGTAATAACCATGATATGTCAGAACATCAGTCATAAGTTTGCATCTCATAAGTTGCTTTTGCCTGGTCTTGCAATTTTCAAAGAATTGTATTCAACAATTATAATTCTACTATACTTGTCTATTAATAATGTTTTTTTTATATGAATTTAATAGAAAGCATAGCAGACCTGCCTACCTTCCCGCCTTACGCGGGATCATCCCGCATTTTGACTCAGTATCCCGCCATCCTGTGCCGCCAATAAAAATTCCCGCATTCGGACCAATTCGGTTATTTAATTTATATTAGTTTTTCCGCATCTCATGCTTTGGCGTCATTCTGGATGCCGCCAGAGTATAGTTTTCACACACAGTCCAGCCAGAAAACTGCGTTCTCCCATTTGTTGTTCTGGGCAGTGGTCTTGCTTGTCACCGTTGCCAAGGCCTGTGTCTGTAGGCCAACAGTACATGATGTAGCCCAGTCCGGACATGTAGTGTTATGTGTTACACCCCTCCCGTCCCGCCCTCATGCTAAGTGGTCGTTCACGTGCGCCCGTCATTCATGATCTGATCATCGTTTAGCCCACAATCGCTCGTGTAGTTCCCTTTTGAACCTAAATCTTTAATTAGCCATTGTGTCCCATCCCGCCCCTCGTTTTATGTTTTCACTTTCAGTCCGCTTGTTGCGGACCACGATATAAACGATGTAGATTCATCCTGGGATCTTTCACTCAAAAGTCTAGTCAGATGCCGACGACCTGTTTAGCTTACGCCCATACATGTCTTTAGGCGTACGTCATCGGATAGAAGACGATGGGCTGCCCATAACACGCAACATCATGTAAGCCTACTGGTCTTGTCTGCTTACTTTACGTAAGAGGGATGGAAAAAAAAAAAAAGATGGAGTTTCGACGATTCCGACATAATTTTGGTGAGAAATTTGACCGGCCTGTCATTCTATTGGAATATCCCTGACAGCACTCGTGACAGAGGTTGTCTCACTCACGGGGTATTTTCTGTCTATGAAATGGCTATTACGCCTACTTCTTTTTTGTGATAGCTATCACTATCACTGCCAGAATTTGACCGCTTCACTGCCATGCATCATTTGTAGTCCAGCCAATTTTCCTCTCTCTATCCACTGCTATCCCCACCCAGTCCCACCCACTGTGTGAGGCCACCGGCACTGTCCTCTACTTTCCCACGGGCAATCAGAACCGTCAAGAATCCGTTGTTCAATATTACTAATTGTTACATGCAGAAGAAGATAGATGTGAAATGCCGGTCGGAGCATTGGATCAAAGGGAAAGGGGGGATGTTGGGTGGTGGGCTGACCGTGAACCTATCACATACTCCCCTTCCCACCCTACAGTGAAATGGTAGCATGTCTTCTCCTTGAGAAATGTAAGAGGACAGCACAAAAGAATAGAAATTTGTGCAATGAATTTTCTAAACTTTTGTGAATAGTGCAAAATGTACTAGGTCTATACTTGAATTAAAGTAAAACTGTTCACTATGTTATGAGTCTGCAAAGAATGTAAGAAATGCAGATCTAATTTATTGCGTAATATTTATATCGAATGAAACCTTGAGTTCAGATGTGGATGTTCTAATGGTTTCTTTTGTAATACATAGTTTCTACATAGGAACTATGGGTCGGTAAATTTCTTTCCTTTTTTGTATCAGATATCCCTCCTCCACTGTTGTGAAGGTAGGCAAGTCTGGCATAGTTGATTCTTTAATATTGGATATAGAAAATGGCATAGTAACTGGTAGGCATAATTCAGCTTCAGAAGATTTTTAGAGCGGGTCCCAGAGACCATTTTAATACTTAAAATGTGATTCAGAGAGACTGAAAAGGAGTGTGATGAGACTCATTAACTTCTATAGCTGCTTTTTGTCAAAAAGTGAGGGTTTTTTTTTTTTTATTATTCCTTAGAATTACATAGAATAATGTCTTCTTCTCTCTTCCTTTAGGTTATACATACAGAGACAAGTTTTCCCATGATTGTGGTCATGATGTTATGATAGTCAGAAATTCACCTGCCTCTCAGTGGCTGAAAATTCGGCCACGTCCCAGTACGGGTGGTACATTTCTGTATAAAATCTGCAAGCATTTCCAAGAAAATATCCCTTGTCGTGTTGGTGAAGCCTCCTGTACTTTTGCTCATAACCATGTTGAGATAAACTTGTGGAATTTGGAGCGCAATTTGACTTTCAACATTCAAAGATTCATGACTGATGCAAAACGACAAGGAATTTGTAAGTATAAACCCATACTAAGCAGCCTGTTCTCTAAATCAAGTATGTTTGAATCTTGATGGAGACAGTTGCCCAAATGCCAGTGAGCAGTTATGGTTTCATTAATGCCATTCTTTTATCAAGATGTTTTGGCTATTACAGGGTTCGTACAGTCCTTGAAAGTCCTTGAATTTTGAGAAAAAAATTCAAGGCCTGAACATATATTTTTGCACAGGTGGTCAGTTTCGTTCAGTGACCGATTGTTAGAATAGGACTTTCACATTTCTGTCTACCGAACGTGCCCGATAGCCACTCCGTATTTTACATTTGCTGTAAATTCGTTTTCTACCATGTGCCCGGATGTTGATGACTTTCTTTGTTTCATTCACTGTGGATCTAGCCTAGTCTAGGCCTGCAGGTCCAGTGCGATTCGACGACGCCAGTTTTAGTCAGAATTGTGATGGATATCGCGGGGCATTAGATCAGGTTATTAGTTGGGAAATTTCAGACTTTGGACTTCAGCAGAAAAAATGAACTTTTTGATTGAGAAGCATCTTGCTGACTGCGGACATTCTGTAATACGTCTTTCAACCTCCTAGTGGAGGTGCCAACGTTTTGATACATTTGCGGAACAAAGAAAGCGAAAACGAAAGTATGAATGTTTTGTGCGCATGCCTGGAAATGAAGATACAAATGGGCAACTGGCAATCAAGACTTGTTTTGGGATCTCGAATCGCGTTTATATAGGCCTATCGAAGATCTAGACTCGACATTGGGTTCAGCGGTCGTTTGCCATTTGTGAACTGTAAAAGTCATCATTTGACAGTCGCGTCATGAGTAGATATATGAACAAAAAAAAACATGATCTAGATCTAGTCAACAGGACTATTGAGATATTGTCAAGATCTTCGGCTCAGCATTCCACGGAGATCTACCGGGATGTAGATCTAGATTTAGCTCTATTGTAATAAGAGAGATAAATAGGTCTATAGATGGAGTAAATCTACAAGTAAGAGCTTTCTTTGTACGTTTAGAAATAATGTCGCGGCATCATCCATCAACTTGTAATATTCTTACGTAGACCTAGATCTACGCAATATTTTTACGCAACCTTTTTGCTGGGTGCCTGTAGTTCTAGATCTAGAGCCTAGATCTACATAGATCTATACGAAAGACCAAAAAAAAAAAGAAAAAAAAAAGTAGTTTTTTTGATGCAGGTGAACATACTTGTGAAGTAACAAATTGATTTAGATCTAAATTCAGTTGCAGTGAGATTTAATGAATTGTAAAGTGTGAAAGCCAGCTGCATTTTTAATGATTTTTACTAAAACCTCTCTCTACATGTCAGTTTATGGTCATTCTTACTTTATAAGTAGATCGCCACAGTACAGATGTATTTAAATTGTATACCTAATGCTAGTGCTGCAACACTCCCACCCCATACACACATTAGAAAAGAAAAACAAATGATAATGATAAAAATAAATAACTATGCATGGTTTCATGCCTTTTAAATGAAATTTTATACCCCACCTTGAATCTTCAATTATATTTATCAATGAAAGAGTAATTGTAAGATGCCTGAAGGGGGCTACTGTTTACAATAAGTCACTCAGTTGGCTGAATGGGTTTGGCTCTTAACATAAACTGATTCTCATCAAACCTGTAAATTACATGTACTTATATGTTGTGCAGAGTGAGTTTCAGCATCAGTAAAGCACAAATTCAGCATGCAATCTGCAATACCATCTATTGTTCATGTATAAGCCTACGTGTAGGTCTGTTCAGCAAAATATTATTACACACGCGGAAATATCTACGCATGTTTGTGAAGATATTTGGCTACAGGAAGTCCTTATATACAGTCATAAAGTCCTTGGATTTTAAGGCATCAAGGGAGTGTGAACCCCGATATTAGCATCGGGTTCTGGCAGCCTGAAAATGAAGTTTTGTGGTCAAAACCTCAAAATTGGGTTTTTGCCATTTTCATATACGTTGACCTCTTCTGATATGAGAAAAATACTAACTGGGGTCAGAAACATCTACTTTATGCTCCAAAGTGGCACCACTAAAAGACAGTAAAGAAAGATTATGAAAATTCAATGGCGATTTTCTCAAAATGTACATTTTTTCACTGTTTCCCCTGAGGCTTTTTTTTTCTGAACCAATTGACTTGAAATTTTGGCTTTATATACTGCATAGCATGTGTTATAATATGCATCCCTTTTTCTAAATTTTTAATTCACATTTTTTAAGGAAAATTGAATATTTGGCAGAAAATTGAGCAGTATGTAGATCCACCAATCCACATATTCAAAAATTTATGGACAAATATTGTAGAGCATATAAATAAGAAGCAAATGCATATTATGTTTTATATAACTATTTTATTACTCTGTCAAATTTCAAATGA
The DNA here is from genome assembly GCA_039654565.1 of Peronia peronii. Classification (NCBI taxonomy): domain Eukaryota; kingdom Metazoa; phylum Mollusca; class Gastropoda; order Systellommatophora; family Onchidiidae; genus Peronia; species Peronia peronii. Next base: position 6,774 of record JBCEWB010422939.1, on the reverse strand, counting down.
TTGTATTGAATTATCTTGGAGCTTTAGGTTTTTGAAAATAGCTGGTTTTCAAGACACAGAATCCAACTTTGTGGCATTGTCTTGGAAACTGGATACCAAAAAAATGTTTTTCCACACTTTTCCTCCAATATGACCATGCTGAATCCAAATTTGAGGCTTAAAAAGTCCTTAAACCTTAAAAAAAAAGCAGTATGCAGATCCACCAACCCATATATTTCATAAACTGGAAGAGAACCCACAGCCTGCCCTGGGAGATTTTTAAATATAGCCCTGCGACTTAGAAAGTGTATGGCAAGCCTGCGCACCTCGATGATATTTTGGTTCATTAAACTGAATGCTACTCAAAGAAAACGTGTTTGAACGCGTCATACATCAAACATACTATTCGGATCAAGCAACCTTGCGAGTTTATTATTCAGTTATCGCATTTTTAGAATAATGTCAAAAGATAATAAGCTTTTTTCTTATTTTTGTACATAGAAACACAGATCCATATGCAACAGTGTTGTGTGCCAAATTTCATATGGATCCATTCAGCAGTTTTTGAGTCCATAAGCCTATTGTGGGTTTTGTTGCAGGTTTATAGTATAGATGTATGACAAATATTGTAGAGCATATAAATAAAAAGCAAATGCATATTATGTTTTATATAGGTATTTTATTGCTCTTGTCAAATTTCAGATGATTTTATTGAATAGTCTAGGTGCCTTAGGTTTTTGAAAATAGCTAATTTTCAAGACACAAAATCCAAGATGGTGGCATTGTCATGGAAGCTGGATACAAACAGAATGTTTTCCTACACTTTTCCTCCAATTTGACTATGCTGAATCCAGATTTGAAGCTTAGAAAGTCCTTAGCTTAACCACTAAAAAGTTAATGACGACTGATAAAAAAGTTGTAACACATTCATATGATGTTGTATAACATTTGCATGTTGCACCCAGATGACAAGGAGAAGAGGACAAACAGACCTGCCTACCTTCGGGCATAAAGGGTGGAGTCGTGTTGCATTTTGTTCATCCATTATTATTAGATTTGTCAATAAGAAAATTACCCTTTCTGTGCTTCTGCAATGGAATTGGAGGAAGAGAAATAGAAATATTCTTAGTTGTTGTTTGTAGGGGACCCAAAACATCAAGCAGTTCTCCTTAACAGTGAATACAAAATATTTCAATTTCTCTTTTAACTTCAATAGTTTCATCCAAGGAACTACAGTCATTGTCAAGGAATTTAAGTGCAGGAGCACAGCAGAATGTACCCAATATACCAGGTATACAGTCTATTTTGGCAGGGAGCAGGCAACATTCACCATCGCCAGCTGCAACACCATCTCCTCCTCCACAGGTATTTGTCTAGCCAGAGTTGTAATATTCAGAATTGCTCTTGTTGTATAGTCCTTTGTCTAGAAAGAAAAAAAATCCGGTTTCAAGCGAGAGAGAAATTAACAAATAAAAAGATCTTTTCATAGCAGTGGTTTCTGTCTGTATCAAATTGGCCTTCCTTAGTAACGATGTCTCTAACCAGTAATTCAGCTGAGAGTATTTCAGGTGTGGACAAGCTACTGGATTTAATGATGTCATACCTCAGGATTTGTTGCTGTTGATATTACTCAATTCAGTCTGTAAATGTTAAAAATGCGAGAGGCAGTCACATGAATGAATTATATTTGCAATTTGAATTATGAGTATTTCTTGTCAGAACTGGAGCATGTAGCCTTTTTGAACTCACAGTGTCCCCTGAAAGATTTTTGTGGACTTTCTCACAAATTATCACAGTAACTTTTTGTTTATCATTTAATTCCTTTGAACAGTAACAATGTTGTGCTAGAGAGAAAGTAATAAAAGGACACTGATATGAGAAAGAATCTCATGTTTGATGGAGATGTTGTCCTTTGCTGTGTTAAGTTTATCATAACAGATTCTATAACATTTGGTTATTTTGGCTCAAAATATCGATTCTGAGATAATAACATATTCTTAAACCATGACCTTTTCTTGATCTAAAAATACACAGGAGAACATTTTCAGTGCTTTATTTCTGCTCAAAGAATGCAATTGAAAACACAAGATTATATCCAATTTTTGACAACAATGATATAAAAGTCTAATGTTTTGATCAACTTTGAATAGTTCTCATCCATATATTTCTCACAGGAAATATAAAGTGTTTGGTATGGATGAAAAGGAAATTTTCTCGTCTTCCACAATGTGATGTAGGAAAAATCCTGGATATACTATTTGTATCTCAGAGTACGTAAACGGAGACTGTTTCAACTCTTATTTGACCCAGTTTTTCTCATTGTTATTCATTGACTTTCAGCTCCCATGTTCATTGGCGCAGCACTACTCTGCCTTGACTGACCATTCGCTGCCGGCTTGATACCAAATTTTAATTGGCCGTTGCAGTATGGCAATGACCTCTGAACTCAAACATAGGGTGTAGTGTCCACATGTGCATTTGCCATGTTTATGGTCTCTTTGTTCACTCGCACCAATTACGATTTTGATCACATCTGTGAATGTGTTGTATCTGTGCTGATTGATAGGCCAATATTTGAGCATTTTCACTCACAATGCTGTCACAAAGGCCTTTTTAACTGTAGCACTCATGCTATTCTGTTATTGTTTATCATCAATTCTCTCAGCACAGGCAATTGTTTGTAAGCTTAGACTGCTCATAATTATGCCTAGACAGAAGCAGAACAACCATAGGGATAACTTGGCAAAGGCTAGGCAGGCCTCAGTGACACAAGAAAAGTTGAGAAATCGAATTCCACGGGATCAGTATACAGTGATAACAGCTACCAAGTGAAATTTTGTAGCACTGTTTGTGCTAACTTTCTCTCCATTTCTTCTTTCTAACTCTCAGAGTTGTAGTAAAACATTTATAGTAACATACTAGTAGGACATTTAGAAGCATGTTTTGCATGTCAATAAGACCATTAATCACATGGACTGCTTGCTGCCATAAAAAAATGGCTGCTGAAGGAGAAAAATACGTTTTTCTCAAAACTAGAATTTGTGATGTTTTTTTTTGCTACTAGTCCTTTATTTTTAGAGGGAATGACCTGAAAATTTGCCAAAACATTTATTAGGACTATACAGAACTTTTGTATTGATCATAATTTTGATAAATGCAAAAATGTTTGAGTTATACCTTTCAAGGTGACGTAACTGTACACAGATGGAAAACAAATTATAATTAAGTATTTTGTTGATATATCAAAAATCTAATCAATGCAAATTAAACTTAGGATAGCTATCTTGCATTTCATCAAGTTTTATTCAATTTGGTTTGAAAATAAAAAAGCCTTAGCAATTCAAAAAAGGTTGTTTATTTCCAATATGGCCACCGTCTCCATAGTAACAGGTCATTTTTCGGAATCATCAGAACTATTTTTCCTCATATCTCAACACCTCCAATGCCACTATACACAATTTTTGCTTAGAATTTGCAGAATAAAAATTTTCACTCTCAAGAGTAGCTCCCCCCTTAAGTGGATTAATTTTGAAATTTTTATTATCAAGAGGAATATGAAGTGATATTAAACATATGACAGAAACTTGGACACAGATGGCACTTGCTTTACAGGGAGGGGAGGTGTCATTGCTGAGACTCGAGTTTTGCCTTGTGTTGTTTGTATCTGTATTTGGGTAGATTAAAAGGTGATTGTGGATTTTGTATAAGAGATTACAGTTCTTGTATGGCTTCCATCACCATGGTGACCATCAGCTTAGAAAGTTACTGGAACTATGTATCGAACATGAAATGTCAGGTGGTAAGACAGTACTATTTGTCAAGAATTCGTTAATCCTGTGAAACTTTAAATCCTACCCATTAATTCCCCACACCCTGGCCTTGTGAATAAGATCACAGATAACTTTGCATCTTTGTTCTAAACTTAACAAAATATAGATATAAAGATTTTTGCCATAAGCCTATCCAATATCAAAATGTCTCATTGACCTCTGGGCATGTCCACAAAAATGTCAACCTGACTGTCAAAATTTAAACGTCAATAAACATGAACATTATGAGCATATTTTTGAAGAAAACATTTTTGCACCAATATTAATTTAAAATTTCCTGACCTTTCTGTTTTTCACTGTTTCTCCTGATGGATGGCGTAAACTTACATCATCATTTGTAAAGCTCGTTACCAAGCATTTATGTGTCCAGTTATGTACAGATTTATTGCAAGCCAGTAATTTTTGGCAGAAAACCAGCCCATGCATTCCTTTACACCACTGTATAATTCAAAGTGGGGTTGGGAATTATTTTGTTGGAATTTGATCAATATTTTTAGACCCCCCAATAGGCATGTCAGTCTGTCACACAAATTTTCAATAAAGTTACGCTGCAGAACACATACTGGTGCTATTTTGTTTTCCCATCATAATCTCTGCATTCAAGGCATGCCTTCTGATATATATTTAATTATGGTCTACAAGTTCATGTATATTGAGAAATGAGTGTGATGGATTGACAAACTAGTGTGATGGATTGACTATGACTGACTGACATTTTCCAGTGTACCCTCTCAGAGCTGTCAGATGAGCCAACTCAACTTTGCAATCTCCAGAAGTTACATCTTGATTTCATCACAAGCATCAGCTTGCATAAATTTGTCATATATCATGAGAAAGAAGCAGTCGAGAGCAGTCAGTGGTGTTGGCTGTGAAATCAAGAGGATGGTCTAGCAAGCTGTTCGAGCAGGAAAGAAGATTGTTCTGAGTCCTGAGGACAACATGAAATTTTTGAGTAAAATACAGAGATAACACTCATGCTTTCAGATGACCCAGATATTGAGGGTGTTGTCAGATAAATGGATGAGAATTGTGATGGGATCACACCTGTCCCAAATACATCAACCATAAAAGATTCATTCTGTAGCAATTGACTCTTGAGGTAGCCATCCAGTTTGCCAATTTTGATGTGTCACTAACACTAGTAATAGACTGAATGACACACACCTTTGGAGATAAAGATGTAGTAACAAGTACATCAGACACAGTGTGGAGATTGACAAAGAAACATATTACATGTATGCTGTTTTCTATGATCATGGCGATTTCATTGGCCGAGTACTTGAGTGTGTGAGACAAAGTGATGTGATAATAAAGTTTCAGTTTAGAGATCTTTCCAGATCAGTATCACTGGCTTTCCACAGATAGCAGAGTTGCTGGTGACAAAATCTTCAATTTCTTTGCTATCTTTGCAATGGCAGAGGTACATTTTCAGTTGGTAAAAGCAATGACATTAGAGCAGCTTACAAATGCATAAAGTAATTGTCAAAAGATAATTTCTTCATCAGGTAGATGAATGAGATTTCAATTAGCATGTAATTTGAACCCTTGAAAAAAAGTGTATTACTATGTCAGAGCAACCCTAAACACTGGCAGAATAGAATTCCTAGAATGTCTGCTGGTTTGATCAAAGTTTATGGCTATTTTTGCATAATACACTGAGTGTTTACAATATTCTTACAGTTAATTGTTTCATTTGATGTAAATATGTTTCTGTCAATCTTAATACTACATATAATGATTCTTGAAGCAATGAATGGTTGATTTATTTACAGATAGTCATGTTTACAGGCATTATTCATAAGCATTAGTCCGCCACAAAATGAACGTCACTCCATCACACTCACCAAATGCTAAATGGTGTGAAAGGAAATCAAGTCAACTGTTATGAATTTGCTATTTAACTGTAGTTCAATCACTTATCTATCAATGTCTGTTGACACAATGTCTGTCACAAAATCTTCTTAGAACTCCACAAGTACTCAGCGGAATTCTGTCAGATTGTACTGGATTACAAGTCTATATAAGATACTTTAATCACAGCAAATTTGTATTCTACATCATGATTGGTATCAAAGATGTGGGTGGATAAAAGGTGAAAAATCCTCTAATTTGTCAGTCCATCACGCATGGAATTGCCCCTCTATATCCATTATCCCTTATTTATTTAAGGGGGCGGGGGTCCTGAAGGTGATTTTGTTTATTATTAAAGATAGGTTATTTTAACCTTGTCCATCGCATTCGGCATGTTCAAATTAGAGGAAAACAATGAAAAACAATTGACTTCTTCAAATAGTTGCCCATGGCAATGCTGCCATCTTGGATTTTGGCATCTCTAAAATGGCTAACTTCAAAATCTATCTAGTCCGTCAGATTTTAACAGAACTGGATCAAACTTTGTGAATGTCTTTTTTTGACATAATATCTAAAAAATTACATATTTCCAGCCCTTTGTACGCAATAGAAAATGTCCTAGAAATTTTTGAAAATGCCATGTAGCGAAATTTCAAATTTCACCATTTTTTCATACTAAAAACCCTTTTTTCTCTGAAACTTACGAACAGAATTGGTTCAGAAACAAAAAAGTAGATAGTAAAATACTGACAAAAAAACGGGTTTTGAGAAAAATGTGTTTATGAAGTTTTTTTTTCACGGAAAAATTGACATGGAGAATTTTTTATTCAGCCTTTGACATCAAAACACGCTTTTTTTATATACTAGCCCTCTCTTTATGACTTCTGTGTCTTTTATAGCCTCCTCCTGGCTTTCTGTGCATAATTTTTCTCGAATTTTGTTCCATACCCCCCATAATTATAAAGGCTCCAATAGAGCCACTTCCAGGTTCTTGGGGGCCTATATGTGGTCTCCATATCGTTTTCTGTCCAAACTAGGAGTTTCTTGACCTTTACTGTGGCATACAGTCCACAACTAAGCTCTGAAATAGCAGAAATAAAGGAAAGTTTTACTA
>JBCEWB010422828.1:0-20269 GCA_039654565.1 Peronia peronii | reverse complement strand
TATATATATATAGAAAAATATTGTTTTTGACCAGAAGGAGTGAAATATTTTGATATGAAATGTAGTTGATGGCTTTATATATTCATCATATTTCGCACTTGGACATTTGGAGAAGCTGATAAAAAAAATAAAAATGTATTTTACAACTTTAAATCATAATTTGGCATCAAGAGAGGAGAACAAATTTATGGAACTGAAATGCTTTTGTTTTGTGCATCAGCGTCATCTTCAGCTGGCATATTAGTTTTTAAAAACAGCTAATAAAAAGCAGAGATGAATACTTTAGGCTGACATATCAATTTCATTGATTTTTGTGCTATAGTTAACAGCCTACGGCAGGTGAAATTTAGTTGCCATTACACCCCTGACTAGGTCTCGCCTACCCATTCCTTATTTGGCATTAATGCGATCTCTTCATTTAATCGACCGTTGAATCATTTCCAGCTTTCTGAGGCACTAAAGCAGATAATCAATACCATGGCATGATCAGCATGATGGCTCTTTTTTCTCCTCGCCTCCAAGCTCCTTCCTTCTCTCCATCACACCCACGAGCGAATGTGTCAGCCTGTCTGACAGCTCGTGTGTTTGCTGCAGTGCTGAGATCAAACGGACAAGAGGTTCTGGAATGGTTGGCCGCCATCTGGTATTTCAATTCTCGTCGTCACTGTCATCATCGCCATGTAATACAATATAATGTGTGTCATTGCTATAGCTGTGCAATGGCGTCTGATATTCATTGTAGACGGTGTAGGATTTAGTCTGTTATATTTGGCGCTGTCGAGTCATTTGTTGCTATGCTATAGCTATTGTTGTTATTTATAAAATTGCGACCAATAATTATGATAGTGGTGATTTTATACAAATTCTTTAAAATTTAAGGCGGACTATTCACTGGCAACGGATCCAATCATGTTAAAAGAAGCAAAACAAAACAACAACAACAACAATCTGTAGAACGACATGTAAAAGAATTGAATAGAGAGACTGATGTTCCTGGCCAAATTTTCGAGTCTTTTGGTTCTTCATCGGGGCAAGAAAGAAAAAATATAATTAATATATAAATATATTAATAAGGATTGCTGTATATGAAAGAAGGTTTTAATTAAATGTTTCATTTATTTTGCAGAAAAGGGTTTTCAATTTTTTAAGGAATAAAAATAAAATAATGCATTTTTAGAAGATCTGAATTTCACAGCATCTGGTTTCAGGAATCAGATGGAATTGTAAGATTTTTCTGTTGTCAGTCTTTTTTATTCTTTTGGTATGCATAACTTTAAAGGATTTATCTTTGTGCTTTCTTTAAATATTGAAAAGAAGCCGTACTCTTCTTTTCAATACCGGAAAAGGACAGCATCATCAACTTTTGGTTTTGAAGAATGATTTACAAAAATACCCTGTATACATAAGGCAATCCAAATGTACAGTCATGAACAAGGATATCTTGAGAATCATAAATAAATAAGAATAGGTGGAAAACAATGTATTTTACTAAATGTGAGGTGTCGCAAGAAAGACTCGTCTATGTTCAATCCTCCACAAACTGAATATCACTTAAAGGTCCATATCCACTTTGATACTTCGGACGTTCCTCTGGAGAACTAACTGGACTGGAGACCGAGGATTCTCGTATGGTCTATATTATGGTGGTGAAGACTGAAATGGTGCCCTATTGTTATTTTTCAGGGTTGATGTTCTTTGTCCCAACACTACACTTGTAATTGGAGAATTTTTTTTTCTCAAGGCTATTGTTGTCTTACCCACATACTGTTAATTGCATAACGGCACATGAGATGGCATAGGTCAGGTTTTGTCTGCTACAATCTAAGGAATGTTTTAGCTGTTGCTCTTCTTTTGTTGTAGCACTGTGGATGTATCGATGCCCATTGGCATGTGACAATTCATGCATTTTAGCTTACCACATGGTGAATAATAATTTTGAGACATGATGTTGTCTCCTGATCGTTTCCAAACCAAAACATTGGACAAACCTTGGGGGAATTTTTCTAACAAAATTTGGCGCATCCTTGAGCATGACTGTCGTTTTTCTTTTATTTTCCCCCGATGTGGTCATCATAAATTTGTGAGCAGGAAGATCTCTTCTCAAGAGAGAATGACAATCGTCCATACCTTGGCGTAAACCTAAAATTCAACAAAATTGGAATAAATATAACAACGCGATCTTGCAAATATAATTTTTGGTGGGCACGCTTATCAGTATCAATGCTTGTACTTCTATAGAGATCATATTCGTCTGAAATTTACTTGCTTGTATCGAAAAAAGTAATGGACAATGTTGTCTTCTAGTCTAAAACTAATCCCATCCAAAGAAAAGGTTGCTGCATCGCAATAAAAAGAATCTACCAGATATTGTTGTTTGCTCTATACATAGTCTACCCCTTTACAAACACCCTCGGCCAACCAGTATTGATGCTTCAATGAGGAGTTTGCATTTTTTTTTAACCCAGGCTGGTAATATAGGCGTCATATGTGGCAGTTTCTCAACAATACTTGTTTGAGTGAGAGGCATAGCAATCGATGATAATGATACACACACAAAAATGCCATCGACAGCATACGCTGCAATCGCGGAAATGTTAGAACCATTTCAAATTCCAGCATTTGTTGTTGTTGATGGTGTTACTGTTGTTGTTGTTCTTGTTATTGTTGTTGTTGTTGTTGCTGCTGCTGCTGCTGCTGTTGCTGTTGTAGCTGTTGTTGTGTGTACATAGGAAGCCTGGTGTTCCCCGCGGGGGCCCGGGGTTTATAAGTAGATTCTTTGCTCCTACCTGCAAGCGGTGAAAGCCCGCCATCGGTGGGATGTCTCCCATAGAATGCCATCCTCGACGTTTCAGGGGTGACATCTCTTCTCTCTCTCTCTTTGCCCCTGTCTTCTGTCCCATTCCCTTTCCTCTCTTCTTCTTGATGTGCAAACGTATGTCACCGTGTTTAGCACAATATAGCCGTGATCTTGCTGATGTACCGTTAAATCCCAACACAAACAAACAGGGAGCCTCGTGTGTGAGTACATTATGTGATGCATATTTGATTGTCTGTTACCCTGTTCCATTGGTTGAAGGTGAAATGAACTCTACCATTTCAAGTTTTTAATCAGATTTTGGTTTCATTCTGCTATTTTAATTTGTTGTACTAAGTCTAGTTTGGTTACATCGTTCAAATTCCCGGAATGAAAGTAGAATCGTAATTCCAACATGGCTGGTTGTCGTCGAAGGGAAATGAAAATTGTGGAATCACTATTATCTGCCCTGAAATCACAATAAAATATTCAGAAAAAGAAAATGACAAGAGGAGAATATTCAGTATGGGCCCGTATCGCCAGATCTCGAATCGACAGAGAAACTTCTCTGCTGATCAGCTTTCACAATTGAATGAGGGATGGGGACTTCTCTGTTCGGTTTGAATGACTCAAATTTGATCAAAAAAACGAAGCGAATCAGTGTCTTTCAATTTCCTGGACAATGTAAACGCAATTGGCATTAAACTTGTTTTGCTGCGGCAAATTGAATTTAGTAAATTGAACAATGTGAACAGACCTTATTGACCATTTAACACACTCCTTTGTGTTCATTTGTGATTGATTTTTTTTCTATCCTTTTGTTTTTCCATTAGTTCAGATGTCTTGTCTGCGAGTCTGTTTGCCTGTCAGATTTATCCATTCACATGTATTCCCGGCTGAATACCCATGCCTTTCTATGCAACTATCTGCCTCGGTACATATCTCTCTATCTTTCTATCCGCGTTGCCAATTCGCCATCTGTCTAGTGTGTAAAATATCATCATAAACCTTTTACCTTTTTTTGCTTCGAGTAGACAGTAACAGTGTCCCAGCATAAAATCGTGTATCCATTTACCAAGAGCCCGTTAGAACGATTGCCTTATCATAATTATTTTGCATTACCAGTTATCTTTTGATCAGGCCAGAGGGATAATTGTTATTGCAAGATCAAACACTCTGAACATTATTCATGTCTCTGTCTAACTGGCTTATCATCCAGACTAAAGTGAGGATCAGAGAGACATACTTTGATGATGATGCCATGCATATTTTATCTAGAGCTTATTGTGTTGAGAAATATGCTAGTTTTGGTTGGGATGCGATACACAGAATTTTATATTTCGCTCTTTTGTCGTTACAAATTGAACATGTTCTGAAAATCGAGGACTTCAGGTGTTACGTTACTTATCTAACGAAACGGTTGTCGGAGTTTTCTTTACTATGATTTGGAAATACCGTGTTCAAAATGGCCGCTTAGAACCATAGAATTATTTCGATAACAATGCGACTCAAACCATATTATTTAGAAGTAGTTTTTTTTTTTGTTGTTTTTTTTTAAATTTGCCCAATGCTGTACTAGCACTGTGAAGCTTATACTGGCAATGACAGATTCACGACCAAACTAAACCTAGATTGATGACGATTGACACGATGTCCTTAACCAGCTGAGTAGTTATTTTTTACTCTCATTAAGGTCTATCTACATGATCAGCATCTGTGCCACGGAGGTTTTTGGCAATCTAAGGTTTCCAAACTGACGCAAACTCGCCAAAAATGGCGGGTGAGTGGGTGTGTCCACCGAGATATCATCTATCGAATGACCAGAAATATATTCTGGATCACGCATTTGATCGGAGATCAATCTGGGAACCCTTGAATTTCCATTAGGAAGCCCGTCTTTAATCTGGGTCCTGCGGAGGAGAAGGTAGGAGAGAGTGCCGGAGAGATCACAGGGAATTTAGGTTATCGACATTCCCAGATGGACAATATCCAGGCCATGTAAGTCGGCCTTTTGCCTATCCAGCAGCAATAGCCGGGCCCACAGAATACAAGACAGCTATGGTCACTCACGACCAGGCCTCGGAGCACGGCCTGAGAGGAGCAATCGATCGTTCGGCCACCGAGAAGTGGACATCACTAGAGCCACAAGATGAACTGAGATGTCATCTTCTGCCAGCAGGGAGATTCCAGCCAGATGATATAGAGGGTTTATTATAGTCTAGTCCATGTTTACTCAAAGGGATTTTATTGTAGACCATGTCTATCAGAAACAAAGTTTTTATTATAGTCCTGGCTGTGTAAAGTAGTATAGAGAAGCAGGGGGTGGAAATATTTTCTTTAAAATAAGGAAGCGGTAAGAGGAAATATCTTTCCATTTGAAATGCAGACGGTTTTAATGCAATCCGTGTATATCTTTTGAAGGAAATGGGAGGGCTGGGAAAGGGGCGCGGAGAGAGAGAAGTGGGCCGGTTTTCTTGCTGGATGTAGGGAGTTTCATTTACATCTATAATATAATACAAGGGTTTTATTACAGTTAACATTACACTTCGTGGTTTTGGTGAAGAGGTTTGTAGTTTAATCCATCCCGTGATACAGAGTGGAACTATAATGTTCTGTATTATAAGGAGTTTTCTAACAGTCTATGTTCATGATATAGACAGTTTCTTTAAAGTGGACATCAATTAAATGGGCCCTTTTATCACAGTACATGTCTATGGTATAGGTTTTTGTTTGCTTCTTTCATTCTTTTATAGACCATACTGATTATCTAAACGGTTATTAAAATGCCTTTCATACAATGATTTGTTTATTAAGTTCATGTCTAAGATATAGGAGTTTTTTTTGTTGTTGTTGTTGTTATAATACTTGTCTGTGACTAAGGAATCTTATCCCTACACTTCTAGGGCACCGGGAACTTATGTTAATACAAATTTGCCCCAAAACGGGGTAAGTCACGAAGAAGAAAGTTGAAAATATTATGAAATGGGCGTATTTCGCATAATATTGCTCAACAAAATTAATCTTCTTTTGTACCAGATATTGATGAATTTGAATATGGTATAGGAAAATTAGCCTAGGATAAATCAAGCTATCAAAATTTCTGATACATAATGTTTACATCAAGTGACAACGAGCAAGTAACAACTACCATCAATATAAAAAAATAATATACTAAATGACTAATCAAACGTGATACCTTGATGGGGCAGCAGTGAATTTAACCATCAGAAAGCTAATGTGTGCTTTTGAAGAATAAAAAACTATTATTTTTTTTAAAGTCATTCATTGTGTTACATCTTTATTCGATACGGTTCACTCATCTCATTATCTCTGCCACACAACATTTGGAGCATTTGTATGTGTTTCAGTTCATCAGCAGCCTTTCTTGCTAGATGATGTTTGCTTGCTTTATGTGTACTTACCTGCCCAAGAGCACGTACGCAATTTTTCATCAGTCTTTGTACCTAGTGATGGGTGTAAGATTTTCACATTCTAGAAAGAAACCGTAGAGCATATTTGTTTGTTGGAACTGTGTAACCAGTCGTCTTACTCGACTGCTTGCACAGCGGTGTAACCAGTCGTGCAACATAAAACGGTGAGGTAAAGCGTGAGTTTCTATTTTGTTCCTCTTCTTCTTCTGGTTTCCCTTCACATTTTTATTCACATTCTTGATACATCTATTAGTTTATTCTCCATCATTGTCGTCTTTATATGTATCCCTCCCCCCCCCCCCCTCAAGCTGCAGTACAAAAATGATAACTCTGTATGATGGATTTATAAAACATATTGATTAAGGTTTTACAATTAATGTGAGAATTAAAAGTAACCTTAGCCATTATGAAATAAGTGCATTTGCTCGGTCATTTATTTGTTGTAATGATGAAATTTAAGTACGGTACAGGTATGAGAGAGCAAGTGATTTGCGTGATTACTGGCGTGAGGTTTTGTAACTTAATGTTACGGGGCTGTCAAATTACAGACATTATGGCTATTATAAATTCGTTATGTTATCTTTTATCTCTTTTTTTATTTCGTTTTTTTTTTTAAAAACAATTTTTTTAAAATCTACTTTAATTTAGCAAGTTATTCCAAATGCATATGTGTAAAAAATAGACCGTGAGACATTTTCCTGCTCTTTCAATGACAACAAATTGATGACCCTGATGTAAACAGACTGCTTGTTTTTGTTATTGTTATTCTTCTTATTATTGTTGTTATTATTTAGGAATAATGAGTCTAGAATAATACATGATACAGTACTGTCATCTAAAGTGACTTAGCTAACCTGACAGGCAAGGAGATAGCTTCAAATATTTCAATAATGATCGCAATACCTGTGCAACTTTGCAATAATCCAGAATGATTTCATTATACTTAATTCATAAAGAGTTTGGACTGAGTTTGTTGTTGTTGTTGTTGTTGTTGTTGTTGTTGTTGTTGTTGTTGTTGTTGTTGTTGTTCACTGGCCAAGACAAGCCAAGAAATTAAAAATGCACCTTATTAAGCAAACAGAACGACAATAGATAAAATAGGCTTATACATGTACGTTTAAGCCATTCCCTGACATAGATCTAGAACTAGATCTAGGTAAGAAAAGGCCAAAGAAGCTGGCAGGCCTAGATCTAAATCCATTCTTTGATCGAAATTGCTCCTACTCATAGAGTTTGTATGATCTCGAGGCACCCCTGGATTTGAACCGATTTATAGATATTTAACAACTTCCGAATAGTGTACATAAACCGCACGAGGCAAGATATGAATTATGATGAACTCCATTCATCGCCTGCCGCTCACCTAGACAAGCCTTTACACCGCTGTACATTCGCTTGTCTACACCACTGGTTACATCTCTGTGTATCGGCTCGTCTGAACGACTGGCTACGCCGCTGTGTAAGCAGTCGTGTAGACGACTGGTTACACACTTCTTTGTTTGTTTCGGGGTACCGTTAATTTCTTTTAAAATTCGTAGAAGAACTGATGTCTTATAGCCATGTACTGTGGGGTGCAGTCTGCGTCATCATCTTTGAACCATAGAATTGATGTCATATAGCCATGTACTATGGGGTGCAGTCTGTGTCATCATCTTTGAATCATCCTCTTTCCATAGCCATGAAAGAACCGAGAAAAGACGTAGTCCTGTAATTCAAAACGAAAATTCTAATATGATTTTTGTTTTTATCAGCCCAAAGCGAGCTAAGATCATCTAGTTATATCTCCGATACTGAAAGCGCTGTCTAATGCGCCGTATTGTTACTACTCCTAAAATTTTAACTATTGCGGAAAAAAAAAATAACAGGAAGATTTTCGTATTTCCTGCCTATAATTAGTTTGGATCAGCTGCTGGTCTGCTGCCTGTGTCACAGGCAGCGTAATTATTCTCTTTTTGGCAGATAAATATTGATGGAGCAAATGCATGTTCAGATAGATATCTATGATTTTGTGAAATTTGGCATTTTTCGGATAATAGAAATGCAACCGACTAGAAGTACCTTTAATCTAGGTTTCTCGATTGATAACTAATACATACATTATTTCTTTTTGTCCTGCTTTGGCGATGATCTTTGTCGGTGATCTATGGGAGTGAAGAGAGTGTTGTGTCTTTGCTTGGAAAAAGAGGTGATGATATTGTCAGAGATTATCAAGCTATGAACAAAGTGTCCTAGCCTCTGATTACTTACTGCACGACAACAAGCCGTATAGATTTTAATTTTAATTCGTCATGTAAACGTAAGAGAGTAGATCAAACTACCAGTTGCACAAGACTGATGGCATGTGACAGAGGTTTAAATATTTGTGAAAGCCATCGGGTACAATAGATGGGATTTGATGACATAACGTAACAGATCAGTCACCAACTGCAAGAAAAAGACCGGCTGGATTTTTTAAAGACAGGTGTATTTTTATGAAAGGCATCAGATGGATTACATTATCATAGCGGGGACATTTGACATGGCTAAGAAAACCTATAAGATATTGCAGTGTTCACAGAAAATGCTTCGTGTCCGCTGTTTCAATGCAGCTCGCCTGCTTTGCAAATTTTATTGCTTTTATTTCACTGATTTCATGATTTTTGATTCACATGACAAAACTAAAGGTGTATAGTACAGCAGAAAATCCCATCCAAGTTCTCAAAGGGCGATTTAAAAAAAACAACAACAACAAAAAATGCTTCATTATTTACTAATGTACATCTAACCAACCATAGCATGTTGCTTTGATACTGATCAGTGCATGACCTGAGAGCTGTGAACACCAAAGGTCAACTTTTTGCATCATTGGTAATAGTGCCTGAAGCTAATTCAATTTTGGACTTTATTTTATTAACAGAAATGTTCACGCGTAGATTGCTGCCGTTTAAGACCATAATAAATTTTTGTCAAAGAAATTCTTGTACTCCCCTGAGTCTCAGCCGAGGAGCAAGACAAAATGACGAAAAAATATTAGTTCATATTGCATGTTACTTTACATTGTTTGTTAGTCTTTCAACCTCCAGGAGAACGGTTAACTCGGCTTTCAAATTGCATATAGGTGAAACAGCTAAACTGTTGGAAGCTGTGGCATTTTTATGTCACTGTTAAACAATCTAAATAATAAAGTACTTCACTGTTTCATATACACAATGGACTAGTACATTTGGTTCCTAGATAAACCTATATTGGGCTCTCACTTCCTTCGTCAAGGAACCGTCGTGTGGCCTCTTTTGTTTTTGGTGGTTTTTCTGAACGAGTAGGAACTGCCCAAGCTATCAGTATGTCAATTATTCTGTTGCTGGAGCTGTTTGTAACCAGCACCCCACTGCCCGAAGTAATTAGGGAGTCCATGTTAGCATTATTATATTAGCATACTTGTGGGACCAGTCCATTCAACATTCATGGAATATTGCGCCAGTGCCAGCCGGGCACAACTAATTATTGGGAGTGAGGAGGGGTCGGACTGTTTGTTTTTGTTGTTCTTTTTTGTTTGTTTATAACTATGTTCGTGTATCACCATAGGATTTTGATTGCTCCCGAGGGAGAACTTGCAGCAAAAGCACGTGAAATACCTGAATGAGTCACATTGCTGTTTAGTTGTCAGTCAACAAATTGCTTCGTGCCAACACATTCATTTAGCTTGAGTGAAGTTGAAAAAGAGCACTCTCAGGCATCATTCATTTTGCCGTGTAGCCCGCGAAGTGATTTGTTTAACGTGAAAAATTGCCCATGACGTTTGCCCAATCATGATATTTGTTGTTTTATTCCATTGGCGGTTTTATTCCAAAATATTTACTGTAGAGCAACTAAAACTTATAATATATCTACGTGTTTCATTAACTTTGATAGTGAGATACTTGACAAGGAGAGTGTCGTTCAGAGTTAGTTTTTGTTTTTTTACCCACTGATAAGGAACCGCAGTTCTATAGAATCATTTATTGTTTTGTAGATTTGTGTGTGTATATGTGTGTCTAAGTGTGTGTGTGTGTGTGTGTGCGCGCGCGCGTGCTGTCAGTCCTAACCTGGAAAATGTCATCGACCATCGCTGCGTTTGTGCTGATTTGACCTTCCAGTCATATCGTGTTGCTGACTATCGACACCTCGTGGGTCTGGCATTTTGTCAAACTCCATAGAAAGGTGACATGTGTGAAATTCTTAACATTGATGGTTCTTACAACACTTGCACTTAGAATATTCATTGATTTATTTGACTTATTAATGATCTCTTTAGTTTTGTCCCATTTACACTCTCTTTTTACAATCGCGGTGTGATCAAGTTAAAAGATACACTCTGAGATCAACAAATGGGCAGTGTGAGTGTGCACAATGGTGTTCAGTTATGCGAGGAACAAAAGTTACCCATAGCCACAAGAGTATTTAAAGAAATGATCTTCTTATCGGCGAAGGAAACAATAAACCTATTGACAAATTACATTACTATTACATTACTATGAGAAATCTGAATAGTCTGCAGAAGAAACAGGCGATTGGTATCTACTCTGTCCGTCAATCTTTTTCAAAAATGCCGTCTTTAAGATTGTTTTATACTTTTTTGTTGTATCATTTGTTTCTTGTTCTTGTTTTGTGGTTCGTTTTAGAGGTTTACTTTGAGGTTTGCTTTGATTTCTCCTAACTTCTCTACACGAAACTATCGTGTCGACGGTGCCTCCATGAAGAGTATGAAAATAGACTCCGAGAGAACATAGCAAAGACGCGATCGACAGAGTATGATGGGTCGATCAGCGAGCTTGGAAGCAACTGTAGTGATGCCACACGATGGCAAGAAGGAGTGGGGAGGGAATGGGAGGGGGACGGGATGAAGACTGCGGATCCTGCCCGACAGTTTAGTCTCGTGGATTTTGTCATATCAGTGTCCCAAGAAGCAGCGCATCGCCCAAACAATTTGCTGCAGCTGCCGTCCGATTGTATGTTACCTGTGAGCAGGGAGAGTCGACCATTACTCTAGTGAGTGGCCCCGAGGTGGATATTGATGGTGTCGAACGTGACATCTTTGACGACTACATTTCTGTCTGATAATGACTAATTTGTGGACTACGTCAGAAATGGATTGAAGTGTTGAGTGGATTATGTAGGATTGTTGATGTCACGGTTTGTGATTATTAGTGGGAGTCACGGCAACTCTCTCTTCGCAGTTCACGGTGGTGGTAAGTGAGTGGGCAACTACGAAGTTGTTTTCTTTTGGGTTTTTTTTTAGGGTTTTTTTTTTTTTCGCAATTCTGCTTGATTCCATTGGCCGCTGGCATTTGTGTGCAGATCAGGCCTACATTTAGTTAGCAAGTGGGTTAGATAAGTTTATGTAGTGCTTGTTTGTCAATATCATTTCTGTTGTTGTTGTTGTTGTTGTTGTTGTTGTTGTTGTTGTTGTTGTTGTTGTTGTTGTTGTTGTCGTTGTTGTTTTGCTTTTTTTTTTTGTTTTGGTTTTTATTTATTTATTTATTTATTTTTGTTCACGTCAGTGTTGTTACTGTTTTCCCTCTTGTGAGATTGAATCTGTGATAGAGAATACGCCTTTGGAAATTGAGTTTATTATGCCTAATTGCAGATTCCACTATCAGCTTTTTATTTAATAACTTGCAATATCTTGCCGTAATTATAATTTTCTGTTAACGTTAGGTCTTTATCTAGTCTTGTTTGTATCATAGCGATACTTTAATCGATCATCCTAAGGCCCTTTACATTACCAGCCATTATCGTGACAATTGTTGCATGATTAAAGCTGCCATCAGCCCAGCAGGAAAGCATTTTGCACTGGTATTATTGGCCATAGGAAAAAAAATATGTCTCCTTTGTCACTTCCAACGATTGTTTCCTATCTCGCCCAGCCTGAAAGCTGAGAACATGATCCGTGCATGCAGTGCTGTGTACTTGCATAGCTAGTTCTGCATCAAATAGCCTTGGAAGGCTGCCATATTCATTAAAAAATAGACAAGAAAAAAAAAGGGGGGGAAGGGGGGGGGGGGAGGGAAACAACAGATGCAATAATAGATCCTCTCTTTCAAATCTGGGAATTATCATAGATTCTTCCTGCTGTTTCTGTACTCGTACCGAGTTCTATCCTTTGATGTTGCAAAAATACTTATGAATCTATTATGACATGCTAAACACAGCAAATGCTGTTCACAGTATAACAGCCTTTATTCGCAACCAAGACGATACCAGTCTGAAAGTAAACACTGTCCCAATTCCTCTGAAACTAGTTGTTGTCAAGATTGGAGTTTTGTACATAATTATTATAATTAGGCCTTTTGTGGTTGGAGTTGTCAGTGAGCAACCCTGTTGCTATATTGAGATATACATGTATTGTGATAAAAGGATTGTGGGAATCCAAGTTAAACTAGAAAGTAGTTTGAGATTTGAGGCGACTAGTTTATACTTATAAAACTAAACTTCCTCATTCTTGACCCTTAAACTGTTAATATGTAGATCAATATTATTTATGATGTTGCAATAAATATTTAGCTTTGGGGCAAGTGATTTAGAAAAAGTAGAAAATTATTAAACTTGCTAAAAATAGTTAACTGTATTTATGTGTCTTATTTATTTTTTGTGTGTTTGTGTATGGGTGTGTTTGCTGGAGAGATTGTCTGTGAAAATCCAGACCAATAGGATGCATACAAATAAATAATTACATTATATAATTTGTTTCTTCTGTTATCTGGGTTTTTTTTTTCTTTCTTTTTTCAGAGATATCAAGAGAACAGCAATTTAGCAGCGTGTATAAATGAACTGCAGACGTTGGAGGTAGGAGAGGTGCGGTCTGGGCTCAAATTGCAGGCGTGTAATGCACTGTTTATGGCATTGGAGAACGTAGCTGAAGCAGTGGAAATTACCAATTGTGATCATGAAATACAGGTGGGTTCTTAGAAATTGCTCTGCATAAATTTATACCTTCATTCTTTTAGTTAAGTCGACACACTAGCGTCTGCACACTCAGCGCGTAACTCAATTTTCATTCGTTGGGGTTTTCTCTTTTTTTTTTTAGTTCTCCATGCATTTGTTCCTTCATGACGCCTTCCCTTCGCTCATTTATTTGCCTGAGTGTTTATTTATTCATCCATTCTATTCCTCTTACTCGCACTCTAATTCATTCATTCACCCACTGTTCACTCACCCTCTCAATTGGGGAGTAATTGATGCGCTCACCCATTCGGTCAATGACACATCTGTTCATTCTTTCACTCACTCATTAACGCGCATACTATCTCACTTGCTCAGTCACTCATGTATTCATTCACTGATTTCACTCACTCAATTTTTCCTTTTTTACTCGCTCAATCTTTGCCACGTTCACTCCATCTCTCATTTACTCAGCCATTCACTCACTCCTCACGTAATCCCTGACCCGCTCACGCACCTAACCATTCATTCATTAAATTTACTTTTAGACTCAGTCTTTCTTTAGCTACTCATGCATTCATTCAGTTGTTCACCCCTCTCACACTCATCCATTCACTCACGTATTCACTCACTGACTAGCACTCTCACTTCGTTACCATCTCTCAATCACGTGCTGATTTAATCATTCGTTTACTCACTCTTCTGCTTCCTCTTTCACTTACCCATCAAAGTTTTCACTCGCTCAATTACTCATTCACACACTTATACACTCATCCATTATTTCATAGCATGGTCAAACACCAACTCACTCGCTCACCTCTATCAATCCACTTATTTTCCATTTACTTCCACTCTCTCCATTGCCTATGGTGGCATTGCTGTTGTCTTTTTTTCTCGCTTCCTGCGATAAATAATGAATGTTGATCGTGATGATCTTGAGATCCATCTAAAACCTCAGCTACCTTATATGGCAATTAGTGCCAATTTCATCAGGAAACGAAATACCTGTAGAACCCTAATATGGCGGTGTCTGCTTTGGGTATTCCTCTCATCAGCTATTGTTGATCACTCAGTATCCTCATGCTGGTAATGAGAATTACAATGAAGCCGAAAGTACTCATTAATTAATCAGGCTGTGTGGCTTGGTAACTACCACCTCTAATTGTTGTTGTTGTTGTTGTTGCTGTTGTCGTCGATGATGTTGTTGTTGTTCTTCTTCTTATTATTATTATTATTCTGTTCTTCTCTTCTTTTTCTTTTTCTTCTTCTTTTTCTCCTTCTTCTCTTCTGTTTTCCCCTTTTTTCTCTCTCTTTTTACGTCAATTTTTTTAGAAAGCTGACAGTAGATTTCCTTCAAATTCCTGATTTTAAAAAAAAGCAAGTTTTTAATGGTAAATTAGCCGTTAGTCTCTTTTTTTTTTTAAATTCGTCTTACACTTGACGAGATTCATTCAAAACATGGCTTATCATTTAACACGCTCTTTTATTATTCGTACAGTGTGTCTGCAAACCCCATAAAATGTAAAGCCATAGTTCATGTGAACTAAAGGGAAACATAAAAATTAATCTTCTATATTCTGAAAATTTCCTTCCTGCGTTCCAATTTTAGATTTTGAACTGGGGCTTCCATAGGTCAGAATTTCATCACTTTTCTGAGATGTCGATGGTACGATGGAAAATAAGATTTCCGTCAGTTTGACATTCCTCAGATAGTGCCGCAATATGAAAGTCCTTTTTTTTTTTTTTTATTTCCCATCGGAATTTAAGATGATTACTTTTATCCCCTCACCCATGACTCTCTGTAGCAAAAAATAGAGACAGACCACCTATATCTGATAGACTGAAGATGAGCAAGACAAGATGATCGTACGTTTAGAAAATTCCGTTGTGTTAAACACGTAAATAGCCCAGAGTGCATCATTATAAGTGCCGTCGCTATAAACGTCCATCTATTTTTGATGACGACTAGTTCTTGGCCTCATTTGCATTCTTTCTTTCTTTTTTTTTTAAAGCCTGTACTATGATCAGAAACCCCACAATGCGAGTGTCGATTTTTTTTTCCACAGACTTGTTTGCCCTGAAGGTAAACAAATTTATTTACGTCCTCGGGTGAGCCGTGTATATCGAGTGACATGACGCAATGCGGTGCTCTTAGAATGCGCGACAGTAAAGCAACACTAGGCTTTGTTTTTCTGCAGGATAGAGAGAAAGACCGGGGGTACAAATAAGTCAAGGGAGGGAAGGAGGTTGGATGATTGGATGGATGGATGGATGGATGGATGGATGGATAAATGGATGGACGAAGGATGAATGGATGGATAAATGATGGATGGATGCATAGACGGATGAAGCCATCGTTGGAGATCAATAGATTGAAACCTTTGAAGTATCATATTTATAGAAGAGATACTGTACTATATATGGATACTTATATTACAAATAGATACTTATTATTTGAATATCCGTGAAACATGCAACACGTGGAGAAATGGGGTGTATCCACTTCGACTAGTTACGTCTTATCCGGTGGATAACTTTTATGCTGGTATTTTACCTTTGCTCTGAAGTAAAATAAGTGATATTGTCAGCTCCAGAACTTCTTCATACAGTCATATTACCACATTCATGTATAGTCGAACAAATTACTCACCAGCACACACAGACAGGTAGGGACTCGCCTGTACAATGGTACGGTCTCTCCTATTTTCCTCTGATGCCTTTTCCATCATATTCAAGCTTTGCTTGACACGAAACAGACACGAATCCATACAAAGGCCGTTACAAAGAAATGAGGAAAATGTGTAGTTCTTGGTGAGCAGGGCATTATTCTAAATTTTATAAGTATTTCCGTATCATATGTATTGTTTCAATAACAGATTAATACTGTGATGAGTTTTTAGATGAGACTGAATATTTTTCCAGTTTATAATGTTAAATCTGCTTACCTATGCACAAATTCTAATTCAAACTCTAATGACTTACATTAAATGTCTGTGACACGAAAATCATAGATTCTGTTCCGAAACCCCAGTAACCACTACAACAGTATGTTTCTTTGTGAGATTTTTTTAACGCCTCGCTGTTGGGAACCTGCTGCCCTGTGGACGAAATAGAATTTGTTATTCAAGAATGGTGAGGGTGTTGGTGAAAATGTCAAAAAGGAAGACTGGAATTTCTCAGAGAACACAAAAAAAAAAAAATGCACTGAGCAAACTAGACCTCGTTCTTTCTCTTTTACATCTCCTCCGAGCTGGCTGAAGGTTCGCGTCCTTGTAATCCAGTGGCAAAAGTGTGGGAGATTATAGGCCTACGTCAGTTTGTGTTCAACAAGAAGGACAATTGAGAAGAATAGCTGCGCCTTGCAGTCAGGCGATGAATTTGTCAGTTGCGTTTCAGAGTCCCGTCCAGCCATGAGGGCTGAACAAGAAAAAGAAAGAAGAAATATCGGACCTAAGTGCTGCTGTGTTGCTGTTTTGTGTGAATAATACAGTTTCTCTGCATAGGATGCTGTAGTTATTCGTTAAGATGCGCTGACCAGTATATATGGTAAGTGTCAAACGTGTTGGAATAGAAATACATTAGAAATTTCATGTGGCATTGACAGGGCTCATTTTGTCCTGAGGACGTCTGTGTTGCATTGGTAATAATTATGTCTTTTCGAATCCATCAAATCATATTTTAATATAATTTTGATAGAAAGACAGAGAAACAAGGATGCTCACTTTCATGTTTAAAGTTAAGAATTGGTTTTCTTGAAAGTAGATCAATTTTCATCCTCAAAGAATGTGAGCGATAAATCGTGGAACTTTAATGAAGAACACTAATCTGTCAGATGAGGTAGTGAAAACGACATAGATAATAAAAAAGACTAGATTTAAATCTATTAAGAGATGATCACTCCGAATCTTGGGATTATGGCAACAGGTGTGGTGGGGAGTGGGGGGGGGGGCTGTCACAAATGCCCAGCTCTCTTGTGTGAACGTGACAAAAAAATTGACGGCATATCCTTTAATGACAGATATAATGTGAAACAATATTACACATTCATTCGTTCATTTGCATGAACGAACGAAATCCTGTGTCACTTCATGCTGGACATTGAATATGACTGTTTTAATACATCCAAATTGTTAGTTCCTGAACTCCAAAATGATAATCAATTCCACCAACACAGTATAGCATCATGCTGTTGATGGTTTGTTGTTTTAGAACGCAGCTGAAAAGAAGGGATAACGAGCATGACGTTGTTAAAGAATGTGTAATATGGAAATCAGTCTATGCAACTTGCCATCCGTGGGAAAATGCGGTTGGATAATAAAGCACAGCATTCAGGCCTTCAGAATATACTTGTTGTACGGTGTTCATTCAGTCAGTCAATGGGGTCAACGTATTTCATAATACCGGACCCATGAACTTGAATTCATTCCATTTTCCACGCTTATACAGATGATTTGAAGCATGTTAGAGTGGCATAGTCACGGGCTGCTGTTCTTGGTAGGGTCAGCTTTTCATCATGGATTCGGTGTGAATTAACAGCCTTTCTGCAAGGTGGTTGATGTAAAATAATGTGTGTGAAATGAGTAGGCTCGGAGGGAAGGGGTGCTTGTCATTGTGGCTTGGGTTAGGGAGCCAAATGCCTGTGCCTTCCTGATATACATGTCCTATTGTATGTCAGAATGTGGAGAGGAGGAGAAGCTGGAGGAAAAGGCCATTGTTGCTTTACCTGGAAAGTATGTCGAGAGCTCCGTGTTTGGGATATAACAAAGTTCGGGCCGGTCAATGTAATCTTTGGCTTCAGTTCAATTTTGACAAGGGGATCGGGCCAGTTTCCTGTAGATGAATAGCGTTTCAACTGTGGGTAGTATTAACTTTGTCATCAGGGGCTGAAATCGCATATGCTACTGGAATAATTATTTGACCATTTCTGTGTTGAGGGTCCCTTGTTTAATTTCATGTGAAAGGATAATGAGTGTGTTTTAGTTCAGGGGTTGAATGGTTCCCGCATTGTACTTGAATTGTCTGCAGTGTTACAGTTTGTACAATGTACAATGATGCTTCTTCTGCGAAAGACGTAAATCATTGTTTGTGCTAGAGTTTTTTGTTAGGGAGTTTAAATGCGTAACTGAATGACTTGCGTTTCTATTATCTGTGGAAATGTCTCTGTAATAGATCTTAGCTGTGTTACAAGGGCATTCGTTAAAAGACATGCATCGAGGGGTTTTTCGTCCGGCCCAATTCTACTTAACTGCAGTACATGATTATCCTTCAAATTCGTCAGCGGGAGCTTGGGATCTGCTTGAATTCTGTAACAGACTGTTGCCTGGCTACTTTGCGGCTGGCATTCTGTGAATTAAGGATTATTATTGTTATTATTATTATTATCTAATCTGCGTAAGGGATTGACGTGCGTTTTTTTTTTTCTGTTTTGTTTTTGTTTGTTCGTTTGCTTGCTTGCTTGCTTGTTTTGTTTTGTTGTTTTTGTTTGTTTTTTTGTTGTTTGTTTGTTATCTGTTGAATTGTCAGCATGCTATACGCGAATTGCATAAATATGAGACAGTCACACTGATTGTATCTTTCAAAGACTAGAGTCTGACCACTTTAGGACTGGAGCTGTATTATTGAAACTGTGGTTTATAGTGGAGAGTAAAGTGTGCGTTTGTTTCTTATCGACGGCTTTCATGTAAAGTTGTCACAAAGATAGTCAGCGACAGCCGCTACGTGCTTCTCATTTCAAGGTAATAAAAATACTACTGCAATATTTCTCGAAGAACGGCGTGCTTGAATCAAGAGTGTGTGAGCGTCTGCGGCAAAATGTAAATGAAACAAAGATAAAAATTTAATAATAATAATTAATTTAATTTAATCATTAATTTAACACATGGCTCAAAGAATAAGCGGAAACCAGAGTACTGTATTGCTTTTTGTTATTATTATAATTCTAGCGTTTGCTCTGATAGTAATGTGTCAGAGCACTAGTATGTCCAAATGTTTTGTGTATTTGATGTACTGTATGTGTATCTGTGTGTGTGTGTGTGTGTGTGTGTGTGTCTGCGTGTATGTTCTGTAGGGATCACAGAATGCATTCATTCATTCGTTCGTTCATGTACTTATTCATTTCTGTATTTACCTCATCATAGTAA
The DNA here is from genome assembly GCA_039654565.1 of Peronia peronii. Taxonomy (NCBI): domain Eukaryota; kingdom Metazoa; phylum Mollusca; class Gastropoda; order Systellommatophora; family Onchidiidae; genus Peronia; species Peronia peronii. The sequence continues at coordinate 1,007 of JBCEWB010422828.1, read as the reverse complement.
CAAGTCAGCAAATAGATCAATGCCTTATGTTTGCCCAGCTAATTAGTTTAGTTGTCTCGGATAGCTTCTTGAATTTCGGAGAAACAAAGTATTGAGTGGCATGGGCTTGGCGGTAAGATGTATTTATATAGAGTAAAGCATTGCCACAACGAGATAGGAAGACACAAAATGAAATGAATGTTTTCTCTGATAGACAGATCTTTTATGCAATACTGTATGTCTTATTAGATGGGCTGAAAGGAATATGAAGCGATCAAATACCTGAAGACTCCATGTTTGTTATGCTAATGTAAACAAATATTATCCTCATTGTCATTTCTCGATGATGAAATGACACAATTGAGGCCTTTCTACGAGAGCAAGTTGTTTATAAAATATTAAAGCGTCTTTGGTGATGTCGGTAGATGGTTTTCTTCATTTGACTGTGTATATCTGTGCATTTTCGTTCCAGAACTGCCCGCATTATGTAGTATGTCCCTATCTGAGCATCGTATGTCTGGCTGCAGCCAGTGAGCTTTTGGTTCTTTCCTGAGATGCTGTTTCAGTGTTTCAGTACCATGATAATTTTTTGAGGTGTGACACCATGGTGTGACGTGGGCGTCACTAACAGCATCCACAGGCTTAATCACTCTAGCCAGTAGCCACGTACCTGCAGGGGCACTCGCTACTTTGCTTAGCTCTCATACACTCAAATCTTCATTCATTCATTCTTCCATTACTGTTTTAAATACACTAGATCTAGTCCTTCTCCATTGTCTTGTCGCCTAGTATACCTTACGTGAACCACTGTTGTGTGTTGCCTCATTCCTAGCTCCTCCGGCTATCGCGCCGTATCTCAGAATTTTTCTATCAATTGTTTTCTATTACTTATTCATAGCCACAATAGAGAGAGCTGCAAGTCATAGAAAGTTGACTTGTACTGTACTTTCCATCTGTCTATCTATCTATCTACCTATCTATCTATCTATCTATCTATCTATCTATCTATCTATCTATCTATCTATCTA
>JBCEWB010422827.1:0-38907 GCA_039654565.1 Peronia peronii | reverse complement strand
ATAAAGCCGTGGACCTTAGCCTGTGAGTTTAAGCGACGAGGTGAGAAGAATCTCACCACAGTCAGGACCGAATAAATGCATGTTTCGCATTTCCCGTGGAAGGGGCCAAGGACCGAATATATCCGTGGCTCGCAGGAGCCGTAGGATCAGCAAGCAGGCTACCTGTTGTATATATATGCACTGACGCATTTCAAGGGTTAAGAAACTGTGTTACACTGAAAGACATTTGTTCACCTCATAGCAATCAAGAATACTTGTTTTGGTCACATTGAAATACATGTTTGTATGACGAATTATAAGTATACAAGTGAGAATTGTTTTCCTCCCCCCAGTTGTGACAGAAGATGAAGTCATGAGAGCTGAGAAAGAAGGGGAGGATGTTCCAGTGCCAGAGGATTTTTCAGCATCAAGTTTATTTGATCAGGTGGCAGCGAGTTCTGAAGACCAAGTTAAGGAGAGGAAAAGCTCTGAGAGTTCTTCTGTGTCTTCTGACAAATGGGCCTTACCTCGACGAAAGCGACAGCAAAGGAAGAGGGAGGACTTGGAGAGAGAGAGGAAAAGTTATGATGAGGAGAGTGGAAGTGCCAGGAGTGGGGATGATGGTGGCGGTGGCGGCCCACGACATAGCAGTGACAGTAGTGGCAGTAGAGGAAAGCCCAAATCTTATACAGAGGGATCTAAAATCAGTCCTCGCAATGATGATACTGGCAATGAGGATGATGGTAATGATGAGGATGATAAAGATGGCAATACAGACAAAAAGAATTTTGACAATAGCTCACTTGATGAAGAACATGATGTTGCCAGCAATACTGCTGCAAGAGCTAAGTGGGCCATTTCAGTGGGAAAATCTGATGTTTTCCAGCCAAATGATAATGACTTGAAGAAAGCTGAAAATAATGATGATTTTGCAAATGTTGAGAAATCGAGAATTAGTGACCATGATGGAGATGATCGTAAGTCCAGAGAAATGGAGCAAGATGGAGACATTAATCGCAATAAGCTGACTGCCCTAAAGGGGAGTCACATGAAAAATGCCTTTCCACAGCCTGAGAAAATTAGCACTCTGGAGTTTTTTCAGCTGAGCAGTGGGGATGAGAAGATGGAAATAAGCAGTGTAAATGCATCAGAGTCCACAACACTCACCTCACAAGATGACAGGCAAAGAACTGAGGCCTCATTTCTTCACAACTCGGAAAATATTGTGGCTGCCTCAATCAGTTCTTCCATCATTACCAATGAAAGCAATAATAGCATGATCTACAGTAGCAGCTCACATGTCGCTGAGTCTGAAACTTCACAAAACTACAGCACCAGTGTACAAAATATGTTTTCATCTTTCACCAATGCCAGCAAAGACCGTGAAGGTCTAAAGTCACAGAATCCATTGCTGGATAAGATCCGATTAGAAGATTCATTAGATGTTCAAGAATCAACTGAAGATGGGAAGTTATCAGATGCAAATATGGAAATTATGGCTTTCTCTATGCTTAGTTGCACAGGTGCTGGTAATGTTCAGTCTGGTGTTAGCTATGGAAAAAATGGCACAAGTACAGACAGCATAGAATCCAATGAGATCAAAGTGACAGCACTGCCTGCAAAGGGAAGCAAACAGCCTGTGAACTGGGAAGAATACAAGTATGGAAATTATTGTTTTGTGCCTTTTCTTATCTCTAGAGATAAAATTGAGGTAGCTATGCTTCAGTTTTTGTTCAGAATTCTAGACATGATGACACAGTACGCTTGTAAAGAAGGCTAGGTACCAAGCAGTAGATCAGTATAAGTACGACAAGTGTAACATACTATTATCTGATGTCTAGTAATTCACATACATATATAATATAATTATCAACTTGTCAGTGACATACATTTCCATTTTTTGTTTGTTTTTGTTCAGTTTCTCAGAAAAATTCCATGTTATAGAGCCTTTCCCTTGTTGTCCAATGATTCAGCATTTTAATGAAGGTCTTTCTTAATCTACCTTGGTCACTTTCTGTACATATTTGCCACAAACTGGAATCCTCTTACAAATGATCACAGAAATCATTACACACTGAGAGACTATAACATGGTAATTATAGTAAATTTATGATGTTTGTTTTCTTAATATCCTACAGTGCTATGGGAACCTGAACTCATTCTGTTTTGGTTCTGCTTATAAGCCTTTCGACTCTGCTACTTAAATATGACATACAGTTGAGCACAGAAAACTCAAATTTCTTGGGGATCGAAAAATGTGTTAGAGATTTCCATGAGAAAGGAATAGCAGGACTGCTAAGGGGACATAACCTTAAGGACACTAATGTCCAATCTCAGCACTATTCTAAGACTTGGTGCCCCTCAGTTCATCTACAATCATTCATTGTCTTTTTGATCAGCATGTTACCATTCCACCATGTGGTTATGTATGCTTTGGGTCATGTAGTCTATGGTTACTATTTCCAGTACAGACAGTATGTGTTGCCTAGTCCACCACTCTAATCAGTTACCACACTGCCCTCTCCGTGTGCTTCTTCTTCATTGAGACCCAAAATTGGACCTACACTATAAACTGCCAACTCCTACCACTCAAGCACGCTTTTCCCTTATCACTAACAACCGGGGCGAGCAAGGCCATATAAAAATTGGGCCTAATGAGACATTCTGCTGCTTTGAGATCTGGTAGATGATGATGAAATCGTTTGAGAAATCTGTGTTGAGAGTTTGAGAAATGTGTGTTAATAATACAAAGAAAACAAGAATTTAAACAGGACTGATATCAGTTTTCAACATTTCCATGAATTCAAGATTAATATGTTCAAGTTTTCTGTGCTCGACTGTATCTTTTATTCTGTATATCATTAAGCTAATGCATGAGATTTAATCACATACTTTTTCTCTGATACTTCAATGGCCTTACAGTCGTTTGAGAGTTCAACTTGGAGTCAAACCAGTGGACAGAATACCAAACACGGGCAGATCTGGTAACTCAGAGGTCACCAGAGCCAGAGTGAGTTATAATTATGAAGAATATTTAGTCCTGATAGAGTTTGGTTTACAATAATTCTGTTATGTGTTTATGATAAACAGTTTGAAGCAATTTATAACAGGACCACTTATAAACAGGAAATCAGGAGCGTTGTTAATCCTCATGTCCACTCTGACTCATATAGCAGTAGTCCATGATAGTTGAATTGTGTTTACCAAGATAGCAGCACTGCTACACACTCACAATATAACACATCCAGTGTATTCTGGAACTAGGCACATAAATGGGTCAATACATTGTGAGCATGATGCCTTGATCACCACATGGACATACTATTACAAGACCCAACATGTCACCCAGGAGGCAACCCTAATTGAACAGTGTTACCCATTTTACTCTGTGACCCACCAAGCCAGCCTACTCCATATACTGTTGTCAGCCCAGTCTTCTCCCCTGTAATATAATCCAGTCTAGCATTGAGCGATTCAAAGATTGCCACAGTTTAAATTTGTATCTTAAAGTTAGGAACTAGGCCTAGACAATCTGTGATGTGTGTCCAAATTAATCAAGGGATATTAATTTTATTTTATGGTAGGCTAACTGGTATTAGGAGATATGGAATGATTGGAGGCAACAAGGAGAGCAAAGAGAAGAAAATGTAATCAAATTTTAATCTTTACCAACTTAGTTGAAAGGTGTGTATGACTGTGCTACAAGTGCACATTCTTTAAGGTGATTGTAACAATGGAATTTTGACCTAGAGACCCTGCTGTTGACTGAAAATGAAGTGAAAGCAACTGAACTAAAACAATTATGTGCTATTCTGACAACCTAAAGTCTTTCGCCATCTCCTTGCATTTTCACAGTGTCCAAGATTACATAAATGTGTTTCCAAGCCTTTATACCTACCACATTTAACACCAAAAGAAAAGGCATCTTGTTTGATACTATTGAATTAACTGTATCTATGTCAATTTTATTTTCTTCCCTTGTACAGGTATATATTTTTACAGTGGCACATGTCACTCAAGTTGTAGTCCTAAATTCCCTATCCATCCTGAGTATCTGGTGTGTTCTTTTTTTTTTTCTAAGGTCCAGTCGGGTCTCAGAATATAATGGTGGATGTCTTGCTCAATTCAGTCTGTCATGTATGTGACAACGCAGCACAGCGTGCCGAGTCTAGTATATGTTATAGTATGTCTATAGACCACTATTAATTCATCTGCTTTCTTCATTGGGCATCTCATGAGAGGGGAGAGGTTGGTTGGCAGGCAATGAGATCAGCCATGTGGCTTGGAAGAAGAGAGCTGAGGGGATGGCTCATTCATAGCGATAAGTAAAATGGTTGAGGTGGTGGGCCATCATGGGATAAAGAAAGGATTCACTCATGTACCTCCTAACATTAGGTAAGATAAACAGATATCTTCTTATCAGTCTTTGACCACTTAGTCCATATAACCAATCAACGGTGATGAATACTGCTAAGTTTAGTTGCAGTTGTAGACATTGTGTGATGTTGATATCACGTTGTATGGCAATATCAATTGCTGTGGATCAAGCAAGATCTATATGCACCATGATGACTTCGATAAGTTTGCCATTCCATGCACTACCTTGGCAGTTATGGCATGTCAGTGGTCAGTCCCCGTGCTCCTTGTGACAAAGTGGGCAAGACATCGTGCACAAAGGGGTTGACCCAAAGGGACGAGGGAAACTGGTGGATGAGGCAATATGATATCCTTGATCATGGTCTTAGGCTAGGTTACTCTCGGCACTATGTCGGGGACAGTGATGAAGGTGATTTAAACGCAAGGTGAATCTATCACTTCACTGGTGCAGCATCTTAGTTTGTCACAGCTGATCAACCATCTTCAGCTCAGGCCTTTGTAGTTGAAGTGATATATTAGATTACTTAGATATCCACATTGTCCTTCACTCTGTCTGTGATGGCTTTCCATGATTAATATTAGAACACACTGTAACCTCCTCTAAAATAAAATGTGGTGTTACTGTGGTCTTTGCTGAAACATCCAAAAGTAAAAGAATTTATCAAGGGAAGTTATCCATGGAACCTGCTCTCATAATCAGACATAGCAATTTTGTCATCATTCCTCCTGTTCATTGAAAGTCAGTTGAAGCAGGAATTGGAAATAACAGGAACATAGTGCTGATTCCACCAATCCTGTTATATCAGATTTCCAGTAGAGAGTAAAAGTCACTGTCAGGTCTTGGAAGACATTCATGTCATATAGACTACTGCATGGAGAGTAAATGAAAGTCACAGATATTTTTCAAGAACTGAGGGTTTGAAGATAAAATTGTGAGTCTGAACTGTATGTGACAAATTTTTGATTAGAAAATAAAAGTAGTTTAGATCCAGATGTAATAAATATCACTGATTTTTTCATTTGGTTTTTCAGTACTTCAGTTGTCATTATATGACCTTTTATCTATACTTTGCGGCACTTTTTTTTTTACTGTGAGAAATCGTTGTAGGGTTTTTGCTTTTTTATTTTTACCTCTTTTTGTTTTACATTCTTTTCTCATACTTTTCCTGGTTTTGATGCTGGAACTGCTCTGTTACACAGGCAAGTTGTCTGAAGTTAGATTATTGGTAATCAGTTAACAATCAATTGACACAGTAATCATCCATTTTATTGAGTCGGACATTGGATAGTGAACATTTCTTTGTCCACAGAATTCTAACATTCTACAGGCAGTTCTGTGCTTGGTTAAGGAACTAGACAAAGACAGTTTGGATATTGTAGCCAGTGCAGTCAAGGGACGGCTGGATAGCATGGGATGATAGCGATGTTAACAGTGTAGCTCCAGGAGTTTCTCCAGACGTTTGCCTGAATATGTTTAGATCTTCAATAGAATATTGGCAGTGGGAAAAATTCTGCATAAATTCTCAGCTGCGTAAAATTGGCTAAACATTTTGGTCTTTTTTGAATCTTGGAATGCTCATGTGGTGATGATGACCACTTTGTTTAAGAGTGTGTGTTGCTATCAAAATTATCAGGTGATACTGATAGAGATACACTTGGTTTCTTTGTTTTCATGTTGGATCAAACCACGCTGTGAACAAATAATGCAAAATGAGTCATTAAAATGTGGTTTATTTTTATTGCAATAATAACAAAGAGGGTAAGAGGAAAGATGATGTAACTTTCCAAACATTGTAATTGAAAAAAACCTATTGAGCCCTGATTTTCACCATTGCTCACAGTTTTCTTTTACCTCATCACCAAGCCTCTGACCATTTGGAGATGCTGAGCAAGTCTATTAAGATAGCATGAAAATATTTTGAAACATTTTTACAATCAATATTTCATATGGGTTTGCTTATTGAACATATTGAATATATTTATCCTGAGATAAAGTATTACAAAGAAGGTCCAGAACAGATTGGTGCATTCCATTATTTTCAGCAACACTGCTGTGAATATCCACTCTAATTGAACTCAAATGAATTATTGCCCAGAGTTTAAGAGATTGCCTTTGTAAATATTTTATGCAATACATATTTTGAAACATGTGAAAACAACTTTGTGAAGCCATCTGCAGTATTGCAGGTGAAAATGGTTGTGTGACCAGTTCCCACAGTTTGTGGCTTAGCAATACAATTTTTCTGTGGTGCAGAGTGGTTTTGAAGTGTGTGTGTTTGTTGAGTGAAGGCAGTTTGTTTGACACTATGTTGAGTATAGACATTTTCAATAATGAAATAAAGGTATGAATTCTTGGAGAGTCATATGGCAAACACTATAATGATAAATCTATGAAAGTGGCTAAACTAGGGCTTATTTGAAGTAAACTAAACAATCTTAAAATGAAAAAAAAAAAAAAAAAGGAAGACTCAGTTTGTGAATGATGGGGAAGCACACTCTTTAAACACATATACACTTCTCCCTCAAACCATTTCCTTATTGGTAAAAACTTGTGGACAAATCAGGAGGACTCCCCAGTACTGTCAGGGCAAAAGCAGTCACTCAGATCCTCTTGTATTTCTGAGAAAGGTCTATAGATTTACTCATAATGGGTCCTGGTAATCAGTGTGAGACTAGATATTGAAAAGTATGATAGTTCATAGTGGCCTCAACTGAAGCTTTTCATTTTAATTTACTGAAGTTTCAATTCCTCATGTGCATTCTTTTTACCCTCCCATCCACATGCCCCCTCTCATTTTGAATTTTCATTTACAATTCTTCATCACTTGCTTGCAGTGCACAACCGAATGTCAACTACTGCAAGCTACCTGATAGTCAAAGTGCTATTCAGATCTGTGCCTTCTTGAAATGAAATTACTATTACATACAAAGCAGAGAAGGTCTTATTAGTAGCCAAAAATAGGCAGATATCAATGCCATGTGCAATAAATATGGCAGTAAATTCCTTAATTATGTGGGGAAAAAAAAATCTAAAACTTTTGACATGTTGAACTAATTTTGAAGTGCAATTCGGTTATCCTAAGTTCTTAAATTTTTCTTCCTGCTAAAATTATCTTGAAGTAATTTCTTTTCAGAAAATGTACTATTTTGCTGTAAATAATTTTGATTGTCAATGTACTTATGTTTTGAGAATGGATTTGTGTACCAGAAGGGCAACATGGTGGAAATTATGGAGACAAATTTTTTCGATCTCAAAGTAGAAGAGATTCAACAATGTGAACTTGCTGGCCTCAGTTTTTTTGATTGAGGAATTAGGGCTCATCATAGAAACTCATACCGAACACAGTCTACATCCAACTTAGCAAAGATAAAGTACAATCTGCTACTGACTGAGCAAAGATTTAGTTATTTGATCAGGTTTCAGTATTTTTTAGTATTTTAATTTGTCCATTCCCTACATCCTATAACTCCTAACTAAATAAATATGGTAATGAAGATTTATCACAATTTCTAATATATTCTTGCCAAAATATAGATCTCTTGTTGTTAGCAATTCTATTGCTTGTTAAATGTTATAAATTGTTGCTTTTCTGCAAGGAAATTTTCATTCCTGTCCATTTACAAATAGCTCAAATTTTAGCATCCACTTGAATTGACATTAATTAAACACTGATTTTTTTTTTTTTCCAGGTTCTGTTGTTATGTTTTTATGTTATGTCATGATGAATCATTCAAACCGTCCAGTTTTGTTCTTGTCATATACATGTCTTCTTAATATTACAAATCATGTCATGTTGATTTGTCATACCAGCTATTTCATAATTACGATGATATAAATAAATTTTATGAAAACTTTTCAAATTTGTTATCTGTTTATTGTCTGTATTTTCTAAGTTTATTGATTTTTTTTTTTTTTTTTTGTTCACTTCTATGACAAGAGTTGAACAGGCAAAGAAAACGACTATTGTACATGTATTTCTTTTTTTCCTCCTAGATGGGTAATGGCAGATCACATATTATTAATGGATATTTCAAAACAAAATTAAAGGCTTATGATTCGACTCCTTCTTCTGAATGAAGTATCTCCTTGTCTGGTACTGTTAGTTATTTACTTCATTTCATTCCAATGTGAAGTCTCTGGATAATGCCCATACTGTATTATCATAAAGCTTTTCATATTTACAGACTGAAAGATATGCTCCACACAGAGGATAATGAGGAAAAAAGATATGGAAAACTGATGACACAAATCACATATACTTTAATATAAGTAAGGGGTTAAAAAATCCTGTATGTTTTCTTTGCAAAGTCATCAAAGGCACAGTCTCCACACTGGGACCAGGCAAGTAAATTTGCTTGCAGACTTTCATCCACACTTTCAACTGATAAAACAAAGATACCAATATAAAAAATATACACAAAACAACAGAAATAATAACACAAACAGCTGTATTTCTAGCAGAGTTTTTGTACAGTTTTGAAAGATTCATTTCTAGCATTAGACACATCACATCTATAAATATTACACAAATACTGGTCTATAAAATTTCATCGTCTTTAACATTTAGACAAGTGCATTTGTTCATTTGATTAACTACTGTCTTCCTCTATCCAGTGAGACTCCTAATGGAGTCCAAATCTTGATTTTCTCTGTTTTTTTGTTTTGTTTGTTTTTTTCTTTTCATTATCATTTCATTTTCTCTTGGCTGATTTAAAAAAAAAACAAAAAAACAATATTTGTATCTCAAGTTTGTTCACATTCAATTTGATAGGTCTGGAAGAAAACAATCATTTGTTTCCTTGTCATGAATTTCACAGATCTACAAGCATAAAAACATGTAAAAATTTACACAAAAAGAGGAAAGGAAGTTCAAGTTTTTCATCTTCCTCTTCTTATTCATTTAGACTCACACAGCCAATTCTCACAAAAACAGTGTTTTAGAGAAGTATACATATTCATTACATAATTAATAAAAATTCCTGAGTATAAATTTCAACATTGCCAAGATTTTATGATCAAACTGATTTGTGGAGAAAATCAGAAGATCTGATTATGTTCATTAAGACTTGTAGCATTGTGAGCACTTAGCAAACCAAACATTCTCTTTTTTTACATGGAGGCTAAAATGTATCATCATTACCATTGCACAGTTTAAGTGATTCATTCAGTGACAAATTTTTATAGAGAAGTACAAAGTAGACATTTGGTATGTCTCAATACAAAGTAAACTCTTCCCAGCTGCCATGAGCTTGAAAATGAAATATCACTCATGTCTCTGTATGATTTACTGAGAGTTTGTGAGTAATTCTGTCTAGTTTAGCATCATCTACAAGAGTATTCTTTATCAACCTCTGCCCAAATGTGCAAAGGAGGTTGCCAAGGAAGACTGTATAAGGATGGATGTAAAGTGTGATACCATGTGTCTATGACCATAGATTGATACCCTGTGTCTCTGAAAAGCATGGGCAAAAAAATTGCTGGCAAAAAAAAAGGTATTGCGCCCATTTTAGGATGGGGAATCCTCTTAACAAACACATAGATTTAAAAGGATCAGAGACTGATCTTTATCACAAAAATTTGTTTCAATCAATTTTCTATAGGTTTAGCAAACTGATGAATTTTTGCCTAATTCTCTCAGATGGATTTAATCATAAAGTTTTACTAAAGTAAAAGCCAGACATCGTGAATTAACGACAATAATGGGATTCATAAATGAAATATTGTAAGACTGGGGTGGCATAATATAAATCAAATGCAAAAGGAGAGAAAGAATGGAATCTAAAAAAAAAAAAGAATCAGCTCTACAGATAAAAAGACATTGCTTTTGGGTAATTTGAGAGATTAAGCTTAGTGATAGAATAGTGAATTAAATGGCATAAAAGAACAACATAAAAATGAACTAACTGTAACCATGACAGCTATGTTAGTTTTCACGTCAGAGTAAGAGCACAGCAAAATGTGTTGAAGAAATCTGCCCAGATGTTATAATGCTTTGATCTATGCTGTTGTTACAGCCTTGTTTTGACAAAATAAATTCTCAGAGAGTTAAAATTACATTCTAAAAGGTTCATATTACATTAACTTTACCTATGGATATCTGCATAGTAACAATAATGAAAGAAAAGATACATATAATTTAACCATTTTTCATGCTGTTTATCTATAAATAATTGTGTGATAAAACAACTCTTGGCTCCAACAGTGACTGTTCTCAGCTGACTACCTGTACCTCTCTCTCCCACTGGTTAAAATCTTAAAGATGCCTGGACATCAGGATAGTGGCGGAAAAAACTCTGAGGAAATAAACCATATAGTTTCAAGAAAAAGATAAAGACAAACTCATAAAATAGCATGTTTATTTAATGGATCATGATTAAATCGGGCATGGTGCTGTAATCAGTTATGTGATTATGGAAACCACACCTTTTGATTAGCAATGGCCAAGGCTAAATAGTAATTCTACATTATGCCTACATCTCCTTGCTGGTTTATTCAACATCGTGAAGTGAAACTAAGTAACTGCTAATTACTTACGTCCATTTATCAGCGTGAACACCCAAAATAATTTTCTTCAGTAAAAGACAAAGGACACGTTCACATATTGGTCATAACCAGAACTGTGATTTAATTTAATCTGTCATGGGCTTTTCCATGAAACTTGCCTAGTTAGGACCTAGACTTTATTCGCATCATCACTGATCACAGTCAAAAACTGTTTATTGACGAAGTTAGACATGACCAAAAAAGTGGCTATCTGGTTATAGGTTAACTGCCAGTTATAATAGTCATCAATGCCACAGGTCCACGTCTGATAGGTCATAGAAGAAAATAATCAACAACAGCAGATGGAAAATTTGTGGTACCAACCTCAAATAGCCTGACACTGTGTAAAACATCTGAGGTGGCTCCCATCTCTCGGATAGAATGCATAGCAAACTGTGGTGCTCCCACATCAATGGTCTGCATGCCAAGCTTGGCGGCCATGATAGGTCCAATGGTAGAACCACACGGGGAATCATTCCGCACCACAAAATCCTGGTGACAATAGCATGATTCAGCTAAATTTAGCAATGGGCGCATATAGATTTGAGCATTTCGTTATGAAACCACTGAATGCTTCTAATGTCAGTAAACTGAACACATACAAAACTTGATCAATGCTGTTTTTAATGACTATCATCAACGACTGATATGCAAAATTCACACCATTCACAGATTGTCTAAACAACATTGAAAATTCCAGATTTTTCACGATTATATTTTGTTATGTGGCTGTTAAATAAGGTGGCCATACTCCTTTCCATTCTTATTGTTATTTTTAGATGTATTTGATCTGATCCTTCATGATGCCGGTGCACAAATTTCATAATCATTGAAAAAAGTTGAAGTCTCAAAACAGAGTGATCCTAGTTTCTCAAACAATAATATCATGATCTTTTCCCCTCTTAGACTATATGTAGTAAGATAATTCACAGCGTCTGGAATTGTACAAACTTCACTGTTGACATGGACAGCCTTTGCAACCACACAGTGATCACAGCTTACAAAATAATCAAACAAACAAGGAACAGAGATGTATATTTGTTAACATGAAAACATTTGAAATGTTTCACCATCTTTTTTCCCATGCCACAATCTTGCAGGAGGATATCAAAATTGAAGTATCTTTACTGTGAAAGATTAAAAAAAAAAAAAAACACTGGTCAGCGAACAACACAAAAAAAAGAGAGGCTGTCAATCATTGCTCATAACCAGACTTTACCTGCAGAGGTACATTCATCTTGGCTGCCACCTCTCGGAGAATGGTAGCAGTGATGCTGGTTGATGCGTAGCGCTGGTTGGCATTGAACTTGATTACGACACCCTGGAAATCAAAACATAAATTCAAACTCATTGAACCTAAAAACAAATCTCATAAAATGGCTTGAAATGAGGTGTGCATTTCTTAAGATCAGATACAAAAAATACACACTAAAAAATATACTAAAACATTATACAGTGGTCTCTCGCTAAGAACCCGATCGCCGGGAGTAAAAAAAGGCGGGCTCTTAGGCGGACAGGTTTCGTAGGTGGATTGAAAAGTTACGCAACCCATCTGACTACAGATTGTTTTCACTACTATGATTAATTGACCATTAGCGTTAGGTAAAGATTTATTTGTGCGAATAAGTACAGCCTTCTTCCCTGTGTGTTTAGATCTAACCGTTTCTGATCTTTCTCGGTATATAATTACAACAATAATGTGCAGCGTCTAAACGTCGAGTGAGTTTTCACTTAACGGTAACAGTGTTGAATGAGAACATGATATTGCTAAATTACCTTGTGGACAATCGCAAGAGTGACTCAAGTGTTTACAGACCAACCGAAGTAGCAAAACAACTGACCAGTCCTCCTTATCCACAGAACCAATCACAAGTGCTGTCCTACGTGTTGTCAAACAAAGAAATGCTTATGGGTTAGTCCATGATGTGGCCTGATTATGCAGTCATACATCAACTATCACTTCCACTTCTTTGTATACCTGTTCCCTCCACCCCATATCTATTTTACTGCACATCTAGCACTGTGTATTTTGCATAAGTGGACAGTATGATGTAAAATTACACCATATGTACTCGCGTATCTTGGCCCGACACCGGGCTCTTAGGCATATTTTTTATTTCGAAGCGGGTTCTTAGATGGGTAAATTATAGAGAAAAAATTCTGTTTCGCAGCAGGGATGGGTTCTTAGGCGGACTGGGCTCTTAGGCAGCGGTTCTTAGGTAGAGACCACTGTATACTTAATTATTAACTTCAAATTCCAACACAAGAAATCTAAACTGCGAGAAACTATTATTATATTCTCAAAAAGTTAATGATACATTAAGAAAATAAACATTACTAAACTTGAAAAAATCCAATTTTGCTCTAAAAGGCTAGCCCAACTCTTGAAAGTTTGTGATCAATGCTACAGCAATAATCATCATGAATCTAAAGACAAGCAATTCGCATTAAGTTCCCTACCTTATGAAACTCTGGTTGATGATTGGCCTCATGCTTTTCACTGAAAAAAAAAACAACAAGAAAGAGAATATTAATTGTAATATGTATATTTCCACACTAGTCTTACAGATTCAAAACACTGAGCTTCATGGAATTTTTTCTGTGTCACTGTGACAAGTCATGAGAGTCTTTGGATTTACAACACAGCTTTAATGTATAGGACTTCTACGACAAGGTTCAATGTGAAAATACTGACAAGTTCAAAGAATGACAGGTTCCATATTCTCTCTCATTTATCTTACTGGTCTTATCACCGGGGTTCTGTATGAAGAAACAAAATTAATGGCAGGCATAACGAAAATTCAATATCTCTTGAAGGCTATATATAATATAAAAACATGGAACACTTCAGATAAGATAAGATAGGACAGAGTATCATATGAGACAAAATTAAATATTTGTAGGGAAGGATAGTATAGATAAGAAAACATTATCTTTACTTATCCTCCAAAGGAAATTCTCTTCACTGTTGATGAGACATAATTAAAAGAAACACACATTCACACATACATACAGTTAGAAGAAACAAGACACAATCATGAAGCATCACTCCAGCTTGATATCTGAACATGTACAAATTTTACCTGTAGTTGGGATGACAGCCATGGGCCTGGTCAGCACTGACCATGTAAGACTTAGGAATGGATTCCTCAAAGGCCGTGATGTTACTACTATCTGAGCTGATGCGACGCATGACCAGTTCTTGGAAAGTGGAGCCCGCACCTTGAGCACTCTGGGAACCCACCTGGGATATAGTAACACAGAGAGCGCAAATACTGGATTATGGTAGCCTGTAGTGATAATCAAGGGAGAGGTAATGAAGTTCAGGAAGAACAGCTACTGTTCAGGTAAGCATTAAGAACAATCACAAATTCACAAAAGGAAAAAAAACCATTTTAATGCTCAACAGGAAGAAAAAAAAATAATCACACTGTTAGTAAATGATTTAATGTGTAACAATATTGTTTGATTACATATGATGAACATGGACCCTTTTAGCTGAATTGCAACAGAAAATACAGGCATTAGGAAATGAAATGCTACCAAAATATCTGAGATATCTTATACTTGGACCATATTACAAACACAGAGGTCCGCAAAACCATTATACAACACAGTGGCCCTCAAGAACACTTTTTTACAGCTGTGCAGAAAAGGAAATTAAGATGGTACAGCCAAGTAACAAGATCCAGCGGTCATGCTAAAACTGTGCTACAAGGAGCAGTAGGTGGGAAGCAAAAAGAGTTGGACAGAAGAAAAAATGAACTGACAATACTTGCCGAGACCCAGACCCTGGCGCACAATGGCAACGGATGGAGAATATTAATATGACCCCGGATGGAGTTAAAGACTGTTTCAAAGTTCACCAGGGTTCACACTCGCTAAATACATTAACATTCAAGGATTTTTCAAGAACTTTTTAAGGACTCTACAACTGTTTAGAAGGACTTCATAAAGCCGAATATCTTCAAATACGCTTAGATACTTATGCGTGTGTAATGATAAATTTGTTGAATAGACCTACATGTAGGCGTATACATGAACAATAGGTGGTATTGCAAATCGCACACTAGATTTGTGCTTTTACTGATGCTGAAACTCACTCTGCACAACACACAAATACATGTAATTAACAGGTTAGATGAGAATCAGTTTATGTTTAGAGCCAAACCCATTCAGCTGACTGAGTGACATATTGTAAAAAGTAGTCCCCTCCAGGCATCTTACAACTACTCTCTCATTGATAAACATAACTGAGGGATGATAGCTTGCAGCATACACTGAGATTCTATAACGTAAATGTAAATACACCCCTATGTAAAGTGGTTTAGTCCGAATAGTTACATTAGGTTATGAACAAATCTGTAATGGAAATTGCCTGTGTGACGAGAGGTGATAAATTTGACATCCATATGGAATTCATATGTCTTTATGAATACAACCCCTCTTCTCCTACCATCACCTCCTTTCAAATATATGTGAAGAAAGGGTGGAGTTAGGGGAGGGATTAGAGGAAGACATTGGTCAATATGGTGGTCAATCTGGGCCTGCATTGTGTCACTCTGAAGCCGAGGTGGAGTCTCTGTAGTCAAAACAAACACCCTGAGGTTTAAGCACTGACACCGGCGATGCAGACTGACAAGCCCGGCAAGGCGTGCCGCAGGGCATTGCAGTCCTTAGGTTGGGTCGCAGTTCTAGAGTTAAAACTTCATTAAAAAAGCATGAAATTGTGCATAGTTACTTGTTTATCCTTATCATTTTTTATTTTTTTATTTTCTGTGTATGGGTGTGGGAGTGTCTTGCAGCACTTATGTTGGGTATATAATTTAGACACATCTGTAATATGACAGTCTATCTGTAAATTAAGAATAACAATAGTGTGACATGCACAAATCTATATGATAAAGCTGTCTCTTGAAATAGCATGTGTCTAAATCTCACTCGTCTTTCAGTTAATAGATCAGGTAGAGAGATGTTTTAGTAAAAACGCAGCCGGCTATTACACTTTACAATTCATCAAATCTAACTACAACTGATGACAAGTAATAAACTGATTTAGATCTAGATCAGTTGCATGGTTACGTTCTGTAATACGTCTTTCAATTTCCCAGCGAGATAACCTCCACTGGGAGGTTGAAAGACAAATTACAGAACGCACCATGCGACTGATCTAGATCTAAATCAATTTATTACTTGCTCATCTCCATCAAAAACTACTTTTTTGCTGTCTTCTGTAATTATATAGGCATTATAATACATACATGAAGATCTAGAACTACAGTTGCATAGCATAATGCTCATAGATAGATCTAGATCTACTTAAGAATATTACAAGATAACTGGATGATGCCGCGGCCCTATTATTTCTACACATGCAAAGAAAGCTCTTACTTATAGATTTATTCCATCTAGATCTATATTTCTCTCTCTCTCTCTTACTACAATACATACTGGTAGATTTAGATCTACTCTGCAGAATGCTGTGCTGAAGATCTTGACGAGATCTCAATATTGACTGGATCTACATTGTGCCCTCTTTCTGTCATATATTTTACTCATGACAGCATTGTCAAGTGATGACCTTTTACTAACAAAAGGCAAATGACCGCTGAACTCAATGTTGAGTCTAGATCTTTGAGTATGTAAACAGGATTTGAGATCCCAAACCAAACCCAGGTTGCCTTTAAGTTGCCCATTTGTCTCTTCATTCCTGGCATGTCCACCAAACATTCATACTTTCATTTTCACTTTCTTCATTCCTCAAATGTATTGAAACATCAGCAACCAGCGAGACATTTCTGACTATCAAGAAGTTCATTTTCCCACTAAAGACCAAAGTCTGAAATTTCATGGCCAATAATTCGATCTAATTCCCAGCGATATCCACCAGAATTATGACTGAAACAGGCCCCTTCAAATCGTGCTGCACTTGTGCATGCCGAGACTAGGCTAGATCCACAGTGAAACAAAGAAAACCATCATCTGGGCACGTGATAGGAAATGAACTTATGCCAAAAATATTGTAAATTCAGCTCGGCTATCGGGCATGTTCGGAAGATGGGTCATGTTCTGACAATCCATCAGTGAATGAAATTGACGATCCCTGCAAAAATTTAAGGACTTCTCAATGACTTTGGCAACAATTTTCAAATTGAACTTTTCAAGACCTTGAATTTTTTTCTCACAATTTAAGCACTTTTAAGGACCGTATGAACCCTGGTTCATGTAATGCATACTCTGAAACTTGACAGATTACTCTTGCAAGTAAAATGTTTTGTCAAAGACTATCTTTACAGCTATGATAACCAGCTTCATATTATAACTAAGTAGTCTAAGATTACAGCCTGCATTAGAGAGAAAATTATAGGTTTCTTTCCAAGAAGAAGAGATAATATTTTTAATCTCTACTCAAGTAAGCAGACAAAGTATAATTTGATTGTGCAAGATACGGATCGATTTTGAAACACCTGGTTTTTATTTCTAACAGAGAAACAAAAAGTTGTCACCCACCTCCTCATTGTCAAACAAACTGATCATGCGAACATTGGGCTCTGTCTCCAGACTTCCATCTTGCAGTGACTCTAGTAGACCCTGGGCAAGTTTTTAATGAGAAAAATTGTAAAGCTAAATACAACAAGTAACAATATCCTGCTCTTGTTCTCTGATTCTGAAATGCACACAATGGCAAAAATGTGGAGAAAAAATGATGAAAGTCTTTTTCTTATCAATTTTTGTGTGTGTGTTTTTTCAATTTTTTTCACCATGCGCATTTAGAATAAATAGAAGTGCCAAAGGGATTTCTATCCTCTGACATTTTTTAAGAATGCAAAAAAGAAGCAAGTTTCCGTCAACATCTCAGATTGCTGATGATCAAACAAATATCACAGACAGTGCAGACCATGCACACCCACTTCACAGCTCTGCTTTCTTCTCTGACACATATAAATGAATCTGTCAACTATGAAAGTGAATATAAATATACGTAATCAACTATCAAAAGTAAAGAAACAGATTATTTATTATTGTTTCATGTTTCATAAACTGCCGCAAGACAGCCTAAGACTAAGATATTCTAGTAATGTTGTAGTCAAATTAACACCTAAAGTCAAATTCATATTCAGAACTAGAACTATCCACTTTGAAAACAGCAACATACACATCATAAATATATATTTGATGACAGAAGATTTATAAAAAATAATGACATTTCAATTCTTTTTCTTTATATAATATAAATATACATTTATTTTTTCTTTTTTAAAGACAAGAATTGATACCTTGTAAGCAGCATATGCATTAAACAAGTTGTCTAGTCTGGGGGAGAAGATGAATTCCTCATAGGCTCCACCTAAAACCTGACAGAGGAATAGAGTGTAGCATCTAATATCAGTAAGATTATGTGATTTTTGAGCAGCTTGAGAACTCATAATGACATGATCAAGTTATATCAATCAAGACAATGATACTGAGGAATTTCTCTCTCTCTTCATCTTGTTTTTTTTTTATCTTTATTTCTGTCTGTCTGTGTATATGCATGAGCTAAAAATTTAACTGTGTGGGTAAGGGCAGAGAGAGGAAGGAAGAACAATCATAAAAACACAATGAAAACAACAACTATATAATGCCAGCAAACAAACATCACAGCAGTAACATAATAATGTGGCAGTTTGTGTATCTTCAAACCACAGATCAAGTTCTGTATGGAAATGATAATTAAAATAATGACTGTCCTGATAACAGAGACAACAGCAACTGCATACAGCATGAAAGAAAAATAAAAACAAAAAACAATGGTAACAACAACAATGACAACTGAGATGGCAGTTACATACAACATCTGCAAGACACAACAAAAACAATAACACAAATAATAACTGCATCAACAACAAGAACAACTGTGCCACCAGTTACAAACAGTAAACTGTGTATCTGTATGACACAGCTCAAAGTCTATATGGAAACAGTAGCAATACCAACAATGGTATCAATAACAGGAACAGTGATACCTACCATACTAGTTATATAGCAGGCAGTGTGTCAGTACAATAAACTTTAAAATTGGTATGTAACAAAAATGATAACAATATCAACAACAGATACAACCCCTATGTTAGTTTAAAGTCTGAAAGGAAAGAATACAAGAACACCACAAAAACAACAACAACACATTGACAAGCAAGACACCAGTTACATAAAGCCAGCTGTGTATCTGCAAAGACACAAAATAATAACAATAACAATATCAACAACAATTACACTAACCACACCCGTTACCTACAGCAGGTTGTGTATCTGCAAGACACAGCTCAAAGTCCAAAATCTGATTAGCCTCAATCTTCAGTTCTTCACATAGTAAACGCACGAGAGAAGGCGGGTGTTTGGATGCCTGGGACATACAGGAAAAATCATTGCAAGAATGCAACATTCTTAAACCTGACTTTCCATTCACAACATTAACTGTTTCTTCTTCACTTTTCTGCAAACTTGAAATGTTTCACATTACTCTTATCTATATAAAGCTTTTCTCTGTATACTTTTCTTTTCTCTCAAAGATCTCAGATAATGTCAACATCCATGATCATTTTACGAAAAATGTCTTAAAATTAAGACGACTGTTCACCGGCAACTAATCAAATACACCAAAAAAGTTGAAAAACAATACGAAGAATTTTGAATTGAGTTAATGAAATGAATTACTAACGCTAGCCAAATTTTCGAGCTCGCTTGGCTCTTCGTTGGGGCAATAATTATGATAACCTTACACTTCTATTTTCAACTTTTTTAAAATATTGATCAAAGTAATATACCACATGTAATGATTGTTGAGGATCCATCCAATCGTCTGGACACTCATCGATACGTCCATCCAGGCCATCTACATATCCTTCCCTTCCTGCCCTCTGTCTATCTGTCTGCTCATCCATCCATCCATTCATCTATCCATCTATCAATCCATCTACAACCTCCCCGCCCCCCCTCAACCCCACCATTCAGAGAACCCACTTGTGTTTTAGCCACAGCATCAGAAACTGCCACCTCTGGAGAAGCAGCTGGAGTTTTGTCCCCTTGTAATTCTGCCTGAGCGCAGGTAGCCAATATGGGACAACTGGAACAATGCAGAAAACAGGAAAACAACCTTAGCACTTACATTATAACAGCAGACTTGAAACTGAGCTCGGCAGACTTGGTCTGAATCTGGCAAAGCTCTTGCTGTCAAGATAACGGTCCCCGTCCCCCTCCCCCCAAATTGTAAAAAGTTCTTGCAATGGCAGTGAATATTATATTTGTTCAATACTGTGATTTGCCACACAATAATGGCAGCAGACTTCTCTATTTATATTGTGAAATACAGTGACAGGCTCACAATTTATTCAACATATGTTGCTATTGTGTTGCAAAGAAGATAAAGGGGAATAAGTTTCTATTATTTCTGTTGAAACGATGCTATATTCTGCTCCACTGTTATCTATTGCAGTTTTTTTTTTAAAATAGATTTTAATTGTAGAGTGTTTGTTGCTTGACACTTCATCCTTTTCAAGAAAAATTATGGTTTTTCTCAATAAAATTTCAATGACAAAGTGTACCAAAAAAAAAGGAACAACTGTACATTTTATTATTTGTGAAAACTAATCTCTGCACATGTGCCAGACTGTAAAAATTTGGTAATGAAAAGAATAGCAAAAAGTGGTAAAAATTTGTCTTTCACCGTCATCTTTCCTCTTTCTAAGATATCCTGTGTAAACTTCCATTATACATTTTTTCTTTTGACTATCCCTCAAGCTTAAAAACTGAAGTTGATAACTTTTTCATACAGATGATCTTGAAGAGCAATGATCATAGAAAAAAAAAAGGCAAAACTGACAATGGATGAAATGACTGAAAACTTGATTGGTTGAGATGTTCCACACAAAGTTTCTTCAACTGAACATTAAACAGACTTGCTTATGGCTAACAGACTTACAGATGATTCTCTTTGTTTGGCCCAAAACTGTCGTTGATGTCGCGCTGTAGGTGGATGGCCAGGTGAGGAATTCTGAGGATGGGTCGTTGGATGTGCACCAGGCAGTGGTCAATGCTCGAGTCAGCCTATGAACAAACAGGAACCAAAGGGATAGTCATTACAGCCTTAGAAATGTGAGCTGTTGGGGTCAGGAGTTTAAATATCCTGTTTATAAATCAAGTCCTATGAGTAGTTGTATCACACCAGGTTTTGCACATTGCTAGAGAAAGGCTTCATAAGTAGGCATGTTCAATAGGGATGATTTCCCCTTCCCGCCGACTTCCTCCAGCCTAGCGAGTCTGGGCATTGGTTGTGATGTCACTTCCAGTGTGGAGAGTATGGCCATTGGTTTATACCACACATCATTTGGTTGGGAAGGGACAGCTGAGAATTTGGAAGAGACAAGACAGAAGGAGTGACACAACCAGATTGAGGGGAACATCCAAAAAGCAATAAGTAGAGACCACAATAACATGAGGGACATGAAGAAAGCAACATCAAGAGGATAGATAGCAAGATGTGAAAAAACATCCAAGGTCCCAAGGAACATCCTTGCCCAATTCGATCTAGTATCAAGGTGGATATCTTTCTAGGTATCTGTGCCCTTGTAGAGAATTTGTAAGAGATGATTCCTGTATAGGAAAGTATTTTGCTATTTTAGAAGTTTGGAATCCCTAAGCTCTGAACAGTCAGTTCCATATATTGCTCATATTGATGTAAGCATATATTTCATCATTTGTGATTTGAACAAAAGAGATAAAGAAAGCAACTCCAACATCACAGTCCAATCTTACCTGTGTGTTGGCGTTCACCATTCTATGTGATTTACACGCTGAATTGATGCCTTCCTGCCTTTTATATTCTCCTTCACCTCCTTCACATCACCACCACCTCCTTGTTTATATGGCAGCACCACCAGCACCCATCTATTCATTAAATCAACATTATTTCCATAAGGCCACAGAAATAATGTGCTACACAGTAATATTGATGCATCAGCACTTTGAAGCATTTTCTTTTGCTCTTCCAGTGCCAGATTTGTGACACACGGCTGTTCCATAGTGGCGCACTTAGTTGGCTGGCCGGCTTGACCCCGGGCTGGAGGTCATGCGGCGGTCACGCTACCTGCATGTACTGGGCCTGCCTTGTGGGCTGCCTGTTGCCTTAGTTCATACAGCATACACATGAAATAAGGCTCGTTTTTAGTTCAGTGATAAAAAAACAGTGCAGCTACAGTCCAATGACCAGACAGAGACAAAGATGCACTTTATGACAGTACTAGTTTTATTTATCTGAACAAATTATGAAGTGTCATATCAACAGCACCAATACGACTGAAACTGAGCTCGGCACTGAAGCTCAAATGACAGGAAATCATGTAAAATTATCCGAACATAGGAATTTAACAATATTCATATGCTCTCATGGTTACACTCTCATCTTTATGATGTTTTTTTCCCATTTAATTTAAAGTTAAGCTCTACTGATGAGTGTAATATTGAACTCTCAAGTCCCTACATCAGACGTGTGATATATATGTATAATTATGTATAAAAATCTTATAAAATTATTTGAACGATGAATTTTAGCAATTTACATATGTATCTCACAGTCACACTCTAAACTTATAGGCATAGGGAAGTTCTATCCATTTGGTTTGATAATAAATAAAATCGGAATTTTAACACATTGGTAATTTTGGTTTCCATTTAGGTTATAACGTCAACATTTCTATAGGTGTATAAACATGAGCTAACACAAGAGCAACATTCACAGAAGGCTGTTCTATTATTTCGTCTCTGAAACTGCAAAATATTTATACTTCACATACAATATAAATACAAAGTTACATAATATATAGATGACATGTTTTACATATACATTTATATGGTGAAGAGAAAATTCCCTTGTCATTTGATACAGGAATGAGTACTTGTGTTATTCCTTCTTCCTCCTTTTCCCGTTACGAATAAGAGTTTTTAGTTCAGAGGCAGTCTGTAGCCAATGGATTTCCATTATGGTTTTCAGCTGCTTTCTAACAAGCCCAGACCAAAGCCCCAGGTCTGAATGAAAGGCAGGTAATCGCGCTCCAGCATGTGCATTTTAGATATTGTCAGGGAAAATTTTTCTGTATAAGTTCAAATATGCACTGATATCTGAGGTAATGGCAACATGTTCTGATGGCTGTATTTTGTGCAAGTGTGAGATGCGATTATGTATTTTGGCATAACTGTGGTTTGAGTGCATCAAACTTTTGTCCTATCATAATGTGTTGATCAGTTGTCAGCTCTCCTGTCTGACTGTGAGTGTGTCTAGTGAGACTGGTGTACACTGTGTTTGTAATATACTTGTGACAGTGGTTGCTGATAAAAGATCTACTATGGTATGCCTGTGGGACAATACCGTGCTCCTCTAGAATTTTCTCTAGACTATGAGTGACAGGACCATATCTCCAGCAAGAGGGGTGATTTTGAATTTGAGAATTTCATCCTCACATTCTTCCAGTTGCTTTTGGTATCTATTTCTACTTGTGTCTGTTTCTGAAAATACGAGACAGCCTTCTAAATACCTAAGTTTTTCTTCTAATTCTCTCTTACATGCCAGCTGTCCCACATACTCATCAAACCCAGATAAAATCTGGCTGTATTGTTGGCTTTGTCCAGAGAAGGTCTGGGCCAGCAAAAAATAAAGCAGATGGATTTCTGCTTGAAGTAAACTAGGGTGCTTGAGGGTAATACTTAGCAAGATGTGGAGATATGGGGGAAGGACTTGAAGGGTTTTAATGTCCAGGAGAAGTACCCTGACACAGCTGTGAAATGGCTTAGCACTGACCAAGTTTTCCATACCTGTGAAATTGGTCAAATTCTCATTTTATCACAGAGAGGGCTAGCTCCTGGGCAGACTCTATACCTTTCTTAAGATCTTATGTGGTCAGACACCACAAGCATGGATACATTCCTTTGGGTCCTGACAAACTGTATGGCATAAGATCTACACCAAATAAGAATACAACTATTTGCTAACCTCTTCATTTGCATTCCTGGAGAACATTCATTCCCTCTCTAAGTTTAGATAGGACTGAATCCAAAGAACACATGAAAATCGGCTCTGATTAGCAACCTTCCTTTTCATGCTCCTCCCTCCACATGCGTGACACAGTTTTATAAGGTATTCTAAATGTTGCTCATAAGTATGCTCTATTGTTAAAATATGTCTTTTTTCCTTTGTTTGAATAGAATAGATCTCAGAGGGGAGGGCACAAAATGTCTGTTGAAGTAAAATCCTTTGCGAAATCATGGCGAACAAAATTGTGAACGACGCAAGTCACAAAAAGTAATACTGTTTGTCTAAATAAACATCAAATGCAACAAAAATTGGCATGTGAACACTGGACACAAATTTGTGACATAAAATTGAAAATAGAATAGAATTTTATGTTCCAGTTATTTAGTACAAATTTTTAAAATCTAAGAGGCTCAGAGTACATGAATTGTAAAAGGTAAGAGAAGGCCTATAAACATAGAGACAAAACTAAGATTGCAGGTTGTAGAGGAACACCAGAGCTTTTATTTGATAGAAAACACTTCTGGATTTATAATACAGATAAACTTTAGATAGGACTGTAAATTTAAGGAAAATTACAGACAAGCTGTGGTCAGCAGGAACGGCCTGTCAGGGCTTGATTTATGACCTCCCGCTACTGGGTGATGGTGGTCAGTCGGATGTGAACTAAGTGCGCTGCTAGGAGAATGGAACAGAACAGCCGTGGACTGACATCAGCAATCATGTGCTTTCACTTCAATCTTTTTTTTTTTGAGTGATTTTTAAGAGTTTCATGTTACTGAGTTTATATGGATGCATGATGGACAGCTGGACTGACAGATGTGCAGTCTAAAACAAGATCAAAATTTCAAGTCTGTTTAGAGCAAATGGAAATTAATAAATGTAAAAAAAGAAAAAAAGAAAAAAGATTTTTGCAACTTATGTGTTACTCCTAAGCAAATGACAAACAAAGGTTTTCAAAACGAGGCAAAAAATAAAACATACTTGTGTTGCACTTAATCTACAGATATCCAAATTCAGGTCTGCAGCATGTGCAAGCTATGCTTATCTCTTGTCTAACTCCTGTGTGAACACCATTGTGTTCGGATGCTCCAAAAGTGCAAAAAAGGATTCAACAACATCAAAAATGACTAATCTGATCAGATTACACACATCAAACACATACAGGAGTGGTCAACCATTGCCATAAACATACCCACCATGAGACCTAATCATACAGAAAGAGGAGATACTTTGGACTTGACAAGCTCAGCATATCAACATAACATGATTAAGTTAATTTTACTGCTCCCATTACTTTAAGAATGGGAAGGTTATGGCATAGGGGAATATTTTACTACAAGCCTCCTGTCATCACCATTCTACGTCAATGACTCAGTTTAACAAAGCTCCCTTAGTGTCCAGATGAGGTCTACAGAACAACATATAATGCTGACCTACCTTGTTCTTGACCAGTACTCGGCCAGCCACCGTTAAGTCCCGGTCAAACCAAGTGTTCCAGATCCCACCTCCATAACACTCCACGCCCACCTGACAAAAGCCTTGCTTCACCTTGTTGGACACTGGTTTCACCTAGACATATTTATGTAGCATTTCAACTATAAAGAGAATGAAAACTATAATTTTCTCACATATTTCCATGACCAAAGTAGTTCTTTTCTGTGACCATTTGACAACGGAGTAACACGGCTGCAAGGTACAGTTGCAAGGCAAAACGAGATCCCTTCCTATCAATGCTGTTTTCAATGACTGTCAATGGCTGATGCATAAATTCCATAATATTTCAAAAACAATATCAAAAGTCTGTGACTGCATCATGGAATTCCATCCTAACAAACATTGCCTACATGTAAATTTCACTTCCTGAATTTCAGGAAAACTGGTAATCATGATTTATTTGTTGAATGTTGTCAGTCACTTATTTTTTATACATCACATAAGCATTTTTCTCCTTTCAAATGATTCCATCTAATGGATATTAGACTATCTACTGGTCAAAAGGAAATATTGATTGAAATATCTCATCAGTTAAACATGTTATATTTATGCCTCTCAAGAGTTCACAAGGACAAAAAAAAAAAACATTTCACAAGGACCAAAAAAAACATGGATTCACATTTAACAAATTGTCACACTAAGCTTGTAGTTCCTGTATAAAAACAAATGCAAAAAAAGTAAACATATTCAAAACATGAATGTCACCTGTTTAAATAAGTCGAATACATTTAAATTTAAAGCATTAGTGTTTGTTGATGTTTATGTGCCAATCATCATTTATATAAAACAATGATGTAAGCAACAGGCAAACCTTGAGACATGGGCTGTCTGTGTGAGCTCCGACAATGCTGAATCCATTGCCTGACTTGAAGCGTCCACCCACGGCAAAGGCTATTATAGTTGACTGGTTCTTAGTCACAAAATACTGAAATAATACAAAAACACAACACGCTTACTGTCTAAACAACTTACTCATTTTATCTGCAAAGTAAAGATACCTAGCATCTCTTCCTTCTTTTGAGTCAGTGCTATAATAAATTTCATGACAGTTATGTAGGATATCATTAGGTGATCACTTAAAAGTAAAGTTTACAATACAGTAGATACAGTAGTCTGTAATCAACTTGAAAGAGTGACTATAGCACTGATATACTGATATCCCCGGGACAGGTTTCACAGAGACATAGAAATTTGAGGATAGCTGGAATCACAATACAAAACTAAAAAAATGCCTCTACCAGTGAAACTGGTGTTTCTTACTTTTCTGACATATGCCTCAAGACACCTGCTCTATTCATATAAACATCTGTGTCTGTTTTCCTTTGACATTTAATGTCTTCACACTGTCACAAAAACAGTGCCTAAATGATGCAGTTTTGATACAGTTATCCAATAAGAATTCATCAACTAAGTACTTGACACACAAAACATACATAACTTCAATACAGTGGTCTCCGCCTACGAACCCGGTCGCCAGGAGACAAAAAAAGCAGGCTCTTAGACGGACGAGTTCTTAGGCGGACTGAAAAGTCACGCAAGCCATCTGACCATGGATTATCTTCACTCTGGTTAATTGATCGCTACAGTTGGCTAAAGATTTATCTATGAGAATAAGTACAGCCTTTGTTCCTGTCTGTGTTTTGTAATAAGATCTAACAATTTCTGACATCTCTTAGTATATAATTTCATCAATAATGCCCAGCGTTTAAAAGCCGAGTGAGTTTTCACAGAACAGTATCATTGTTGAATGAAATCATGATATTGCTATGTTACCCTACGGATAATCGCACGAGTGACTCAAGTGTTAACAATTAGGCAGACCCACCGAAGTAGGGAAAACAACTGACCAGTCAGGAGGCTAAACTTAATCCTTCTTATCCACCATGCCAATCATGGATGCTGTCCCACATGTTGTCAAACAAAGAAAATGCTTAGGGGTTAGTCCACAATGTGGCCTGACTATGCAGTCATTCACCAACCATCACCTCCACTCCTCTGTCTACCTGTTCCCTCCACCCCATCTCCAATTCACTGCACATCTAGCACTGTGCGTTTCTCCCAAATGAACAATATGATGTAAAATTACACCATAAGTACTCAAGTATTTTGGCCCGACACCGGGCTCTTAGGCCGATTTTTTATTTGAGAGCGGGCTCTTAGAGGGGTAAATTTTAGAGAAAAAATCCCGTTTCGCAGCAGAGGCGGGTTCTTAGGTGGACCGGGCTCTTAGGTGGAGGGTTCTTAGGTGTAGACCACTGTACTATATACCATAACACAATGATTAAGGCCAGCACTTGAGCAGCCACTCAAGGACTTCCCATCTGTATAGAGGATAAATGACCTTATTGTGTAATCAGGTCAGGTCATGAGAGTGAGTGGACAGTGAGCAAATCCATCATTTCTAAACATAAGAAGGCAATGAATGCAGTTCATTTTTCTAAATATTATTCATGCATTACTGTTACTGATGTCTTGGCCAGGGGTTAAAAGTTACTGTGCTAATGAGCACACAGTAACTGGTCAAATGCCTGAGGTTTTAACTCAAGTCTATAAAATGCCTGAGGTTTCAACTTGTGTATTTCAATCTCGCTCCACAGTGTTAAGAATCCATATTCTCTTTAGTCTATGTTTCCTTCTTCCACCATGAGTTGTGCCTTGAATATGATTTTTTAAAGTCACTGGTCTTTTTGGTATGATCATAGTGTTATTTTTGTTCTTAAAAAGGAAATGCTCTGCAACATCACCTGACAAACTGAATAAGATCACATGTGTCTCTCTCAAGGCAAACTATCTATGGGCCCATTTGATGATATTCCATGAGGGGACAATGAACTTGACATTTCAGGTGGCAGACCGGATTCAGTGTACTAGTGAACCCTTGCCTTAGATGACTATAAATATATTGTCATTATCTGTAGGACAATATGTGGTTCTCACCTTCTGAAGTGGAGAAATTTTCCATGACTCTGCTTCTCTCAGTTCTTTGAATCCATTGGATAGAAGAGATTTCTTCACTTCATCCACAGCTGTGACAATAAGGAAAACATCAGT
Source organism: Peronia peronii (assembly GCA_039654565.1). Taxonomy (NCBI): domain Eukaryota; kingdom Metazoa; phylum Mollusca; class Gastropoda; order Systellommatophora; family Onchidiidae; genus Peronia; species Peronia peronii. The sequence continues at coordinate 10,396 of JBCEWB010422827.1, read as the reverse complement.
GATACAACTTTGATATCTTCTAGCTGGAATATCATGAGCATTAAGATGAAATAATTATTGTAATTCCTCCAGGCAGTTTAATAAATAATTCTGCACACATCAATGCACTGTTTCAATGCTTAGGACAATGAGCTGCAACGTCCTTCAATAAAACATAAAATATGATGTCAGATCTAACCAATATAATCCCGGCATGCAGCTGTTCATTTACATTACTTCGATTTCTTCAGAAGCAGCCTGCACATTTTGATTCTAATAAAATAACCATCAAATCCATTGTCAAAAATGTTCCAACTAGTGCTATATTTAATCTTGAGTATGATTCATATTACTCACTCTTTTATGGATTTTTGCCATTCCACATTTTTTTTAGCTCATGCACAAAGTACATAAAACTTAAATTTAAAATGTGACTGAAACAAGTAAACTGTGGCACTGAAAGCTCAGAGATCTTGAGGTAAATAAAATTAATAATAGAGAGCATTTATATGTGCTTATCCCCTTGCAGTGCAGGCTCTACAGTCTATTATTACCTTGACAGACCCAAAGAAGACACTCACAAACATTCTCAGCTTCCTGGGAAGCATGTAAGGCAGCTGTCTGTTAGGCGCTCAAATCCTTATCAACCTTACAATATCAGTCATTGTCTATAGTCGGGTATCCATTTAAAGATGGGTCGAGTCAGGAAGTGTGTGTAAATTGTCTTTCCCAAGGACAAAATGTTGGGACCAGTCAGGATTCAAACCTGGAACTTTAAATTCCTAGTCTGACAGCCCACCTGCTAGGTCACCAACACCACAAATGATGTCATATTCTAATTTTAATGTTTCATCTTTCCAGATAAAACATTTTCTTCTCTCCCAATCATGACTGAGTGCAAGTTCTAGACAATCATAGTCTTTTTCTTTTTTGTCCATCAACATCCCTAAAATATCATTTTTCTGTGCCTATCAATGTTTGAACAACATGATATAGTTTTCTCCCACAAGAAAAGGCTCTCTTTTTTTCATTGTTTTCGACAAAAATGATCTTCAAAAAATGCATGATCACAATAATAAAAACAACAAGAGAACCAGTCCATAAGAAAACAGATTAACAGATTTGATTTTGTTTATTTTACCATGAAATGGGGATGGGGATTTGTTGATGAAAGACACAAAATCCCTTGCACTTGCCAAAACTTTCTCTCTTGTAGCAGCCTGAAAGATGACAAAGAAGTAATAGAAAAATACTTCATCTTGAATGATTTTTATATCCTGAAATATATTCCTGGCTTATTTTCACCGACTCTTAAATTTCTTTCTTTTGAAACTAAAATGATATTATTGGGTTTTAAATAGTCCAATCCTAACAATACTCAGTGCCTGAGTTTTTCATAATCAAAACGAATTATTGACCAGAACACAGAATACATTTTTTTTTTTCATGTGAAAGAATTTCATATTTTAGGGAATGATGCAGAAAAACAACTCTAGATACACCTAAGCAAGAACATGTAGATAATTGTTTACCTCACTACATTGTTTTCTGAACAACTAAATTTTTTTTTTTTTTTTCATTCCAAAAGTTTCATTCCTGTTAAAATCTAAATCAAATTCTTTTTTCTATTTAATTTAGATCTTCTATTTCAAGTTCATTTCATTGCTCTGATGACACAGCTTTTTCCAATGGCACAGAGCCATCTTCATATCTGGTTCAATGAAACATATTTTCTATGACCGGTGGGGCTTCGCATGGATATTCGCTAAAAAAAAAAAATTCCTTCATTTCAGTGACGTTCTGAATTGATATGTAGAAAGAAAAAGCAAATGTATCATTTCATTTTCACAGAGTACGGCATACATGTCCCTTAGAACTTTAGCTGTGATGTTTGTGTGAAAAATATCCTCTGTTATGACGTCTCAAAACATCTCTATCTGGTTTTTATTTCTTAATTAGATTTTTTCCCCTTCATTCTCCATTCATTTCTATTTATTCATTATCATCATTATGATACAAGGGCTATCCGGAAAGTAATAAGAAACAGCCCTTATGGCACACTAATCAATATTTTTAAAATCTGTAAACGGTGTGCAACAGGAAATTCACAGTACATTTTTGTGGCCAAATATCAGCTTCAGTGTTGAATGCTATGTCACATTAAACATGGTGTCCCCAACTGCAGGATGGTCAAAGGTGCATGCAAAAGAAAAAAATCCTATCAAAATCCATAATGAAATGGTAAGAATGCAATGAGCAAAAGTTAGGTATATCACTGGCGTACCTTGTCTAAGGCAGCCATACTACTACTAATACTACCCTGGAAGACGAATCTCACTCTAAACACCCACAACCTTCAAGACACGCAAAACGTCACAAGTGTTAGTGAGCTTTTTTTGAGAAAACAGGCTATTGGAGGTTTGAAACATTGCTTCAGTTCGTGAAATTTCAAAGAGCATTGTTCATATGGTGTGGACTGGGTTATCAGAAGGTTTCGGCTAGGTGGGCTCCAAAACAGCTGACATAGGATCATACGCAAGAGCCAGCAAATGTTTCACAGAACCTTCTTTTTCGGTACAGAGGAAGCCGTGGTGAGGATCCTTTATCTGAAATGGGAGTTTATGAGGACTTCCAGAGAAATCGGGAAGAATTTCCTGAACATTTGATCACTGGTGATGAGACATGGATGTGTATCATGCAACGGCCAGAACCAAAATGGGATTCCATGACCAGGAGCCTCCGACATCTCCATGCGTGAAAAAGATCTAGACGCCTAGGTGCAGCATTCAGGAAAAAAACTTTTCAAAAAAAGTTATGGCTACCCTATTCTGGGATGCTAAAGGTGTCCTTCTGTTAGACATTTTGTGTTATGGACAATGCATTAATGCTGCTTGTTATTGTGAAACACTTAACCAACTGATAAAAGCTGTGTGCTGCAAGGTGACCATGACTTCTGAGCAAGAACGTCATTCTTCAGCATGACAATGACCTCACAATGTCAAACTGACAAGAGACTGGCTCCATCGATATGGATGGGAGATTTTACTACACCCATCCCATAGTCCTGATATGGTTCCATCAGACTATCAACTGTTTGGACCCCTGAAAGCCATCTTGGAGGTAAAAGTTTGACTGTGATGACAGCCTCACTGAAAAAATGCGAAATTGGTTCTCATCGCTTCACACAAATTTCTTCAGAGGGGTATCGATTCTCTGGCTCAGCGTTAGCAAAAGCGAGTCCATTTCCAAAGAGACTATATTGAAAAGTAGCCAAAGAGTGACAGTAACTCTTGTGTGAATTTCAGTTAGATTCACATAGAAATATTTACTTCATGCTACTTTTCTTATTACTTTCAAGACAGCCCTCGTATACATATTCCTTTAAGGATGAAAAAAACTGAGCACTATGAATCAATCCAGAACAACTGTAACACCACCAGAAAGCTACATTGGAAAAATTCAGGAAAAGGTCAATATAATGTCTCCCCATGTAAGTCTAGCTAGCTGATAACTGATATTGATTATAAATAACAGTGTGGACAAGTCTTGATAGGCCATGATCAATATAAGCCCATGTCCTTTTTTTTCTTCTAAAAATGTTATTAAACAGACAAGTGCTTGAGACAATTTTCTGCTAATTCAGAGGAAAGAAACTATTTCGTCATGAACTATTCAGCAACTTTATTTAAGAAAGTCACTTATGACATTTACCAATCTATGTGCGATAATCTGTACCTGCAAGAATTCAGTCTGGGAATAATGTTGCACTGGTGTTACATCATCTTTGAGGAAACATTCCTTTGCAGCAATATGGTATTCAAATGTAACTTAAATTCCATATATGATACATAGATCTATATCTGAATAATTGTGCCACAAGAGGTGAAATTAAAATGTGACATATCAAAAAAGAAAAAAAAAAATCCATGCCAACAGACTGAGCATTTTAACTTTAATGTTTCAGGCTTACAAATCAGTCCGCATTAAAAAATAACTCTATGACATCCTTTCCACACAGCTGATTAGTATTGTGTTACTGGTAATTCTGAAAACTGATATAGATTCTATATTACTTTGGCTGGGGTAATTCTTACTTCAATACTTGTTTGTATAAATCACAAACCAGCAGCCACATCACTGTTCTCTCTGCAATTTTCTTAGTTTAGTCATGGCATGTTACTTGTTAGATCTACCTACAAGCTGCCAATGCATTCTCAATGTGATGTGAAGCAGAGGTGCATGTACAATTTTCTTTTGCCAACTTAGATGACTTTTGTCACCAGAAATGTTTTCAGTCATTAAGATAGAATTAAGAATATGACTGACAATTTGAAATGGAAGTCTTAAGCCCTAAGCTGTGATTTGCAGATTGTCAGTTCTATGTAAATGTAGACTAGATCTAGATAGTGGTGTAGAGTCCTGAGCCCCAGGCCCAAGGATATCAAGATCTAGATCTAGATTAGATCTAGATCTACCATGATTTAGATCTAGATGGCTATATCTAGAATCTAAAATTAAATCTGTCTTAGTGTCTAGCCAATACTGTTCGCACAGCAGAAAATAAAGGTCTAGATCTAGAGATCTAGATCTAGACTTACATCTAGATCTAGTCTAGGGTACTCTAGGTCCAGATCTAGACTCGTCTAGATTTAAATCTATTTAGATCTAGACTCTATATCTAGCCTATAGCTATATTCATATTCGTTCTAAATACTCTTACCATCATTTATTTCCTTCACACCTGTGTCGTCAAAAACCTGCTATACTGGGGGAGCTATAAATAACGAACTCACAAGGAGTGCTGGCGAAGATGTCCAGGAACACCGGTCTCTGCTTGCTGAGGTAGGCCGATCTCGAAACGGAAACATAAACAATGTGATCCACTGTATGTAACTTTGCAGATAGAAGAGCCTTGTCATGTTTCCGTCTTCTCAGACTGTCAGAAGGGCCTTGGCCTCGAAGAGTACTTGAACGCAGTTTTGGACCCTGTCATCCCACTGATAACTGCTCTTATCCACATTAATTATTTACATTAAAAGAATGTAAGACCATAGTGTTTTTGATATTTAACCTATATTATTTCAGTCATGGAATAAGCAAATGCATGTACAGTACCTAGTTGTCTTTCACTCGATATTGATTTGTTTCAAACTACAATGCTGAAGTTGTTGACTTTTAGGTAAGTTACATATTATGGAAATAAATGAGCACGAGAGCCAAGAGAGAGAGAGATAAAAGGTTGTAGAATGGCAAAAGGCGTTGCATATTTTGTGTGTGGGGATGGGGGGTGGGGTGGGAATGTCATCGGAAAACGACTCTGTTTAGGATAATTAATCAGGGAAGCAGAAAAGAAGAGAGGATGAGGAACACAACGCACAGTTAGAGGAAAGAGAGAGAAGAGTGCAAGAGGACACATTAGATTGTTGGTAAAAAACGCATTCAATCTATGCTGGTAGACAGATCAGATTACACAGTTATGCACTAATGTTTAGAATGTTTAGTGAATTAAAATCAAGCGTTTTTGATCTGTATGTTTGGATGACCACCTCCTCTTCTTCCATTCTCAGTTACGGCACATCAAAAACATGATAATAACAACAACAGACGGAATTAACACAGAGGAACAGCTTCACGAACTACAAGTCATTTGTAAGAACAACAACAAAAACAGCAAGCATAACAAACAAAACCAACAGTAACAAAGAAAACAATATCAGCAACATTACAACAATGACATGAATAGTAATGACAGATACCATACGAAAACGAAGAACTTCGACAACAAACTTTAAACTATCATTATCCCAGCCAAAGTTCTAAACTAGTTTTATATAACACATTTTTAAAAATTAAGAAAAACAAACAAAATAAACAAATAAAGATAACATACTGTTCCCGACTTGGAACATCCCATTTTTTTTTATTGAAGTTATTAGTTTATAAAAGCACCATAGACCTATTCTCCTACTTCAACTAAACTATCTCGATTTTTTTCGTAACATAAGTTTTAAGTTTCCTTAAAACTTATGTTACGAAAAAAATCGAGATAGTTTAGTTCTCCTATCTTTTAACATGCGATGAACAGAAGGCAGTTTTTAGAGGTAAAAGCAATGCAGTATTATGTTGTCTGTTGTTTTTTAATATTGTGGGGAAGTACATTTAAATTGATCTCGCAATCTTAAACTGCGACGAAAACGTCATTTTATCAAAGAACATTAGCATAGCGCTTTATGTTGGTCATTATGAAAGAAAAAAGCCCTGAAAAAAACGAGCGAACAGGTTTTGATGACAAACACTGAAGATTTCCTGTATGCCGTAGAACATTCGTGTTTGGCTGCCAGGGAAGGCTTTGGCAGGCGGACACCGCCTTAAAAACCCACTGCCCTGCATGCATTGGAGGAAATAGCCAGGGGCGGGGCTATAGGGGGAGACTGTCACACCAGACTGTTTCGAGCTGGCACAAATACCTGAATAAAGAGGAGAAAAATTGTGTGACAAGTTTTTTGTTTGTTTTAATACATGAAGCGAGTTTTCTTTATAATTTATGTGTTTTATATTATTATTATTATGACATGTATTTATTTTCATTGATTCTGCCAGTAAATCTTATTCATCCATCCATCCATCCATCCATCTATTCACCGATCCATCCATCCATCCATCCATCCATCCATCCATCCATCCATCCATCCATCCATCCATCCATCCATCTATTCATTCGTCCATCCATTCACCCATCCATCCATCCATCTATCCATCCATCCATCCATGCATCCATCCAACGAACGAATGAACGAAAGAATCAACGAACCAACAACCAACCAACCAACTTATCCTCTAAAGCGGGCTATACATCTTCAGTAACTGATAAATGATAAGCCGCAAGACAGAGCCGCATTGTGGATGACAAACCGATGAAATTAATTCTGAACTGTCGGTTCACTAAAATATTCAGCCCGCTTGATTTTTAGGCGGCAATTTTGCCCATTCCTGGCAGACAGCGCGGCGCGGTAACGTACATGAACCACTTTTCTTCTTTTGAATTGTGTATTCCGGGAAGAAACAGGCGGTATTTAAACAAGTTTTGAAATTAATCAAATCGAAAATCTAACTGCATTTAGAATTCAGCGTACCAGTATTAATGAAGTCAACCCGTAACTGTCCCTTTTTAGTGCTTCCCTTGTAAAAAAGCAACTATCACTAAAAATATAACTTAAAGGCCGTCGCCCATTGTTATTCGTCCTGTACTCGGCAGGTAAAACGGTATGGAGTGGATGCGACGAGTGGCGCGACGTGAGGTTTTGCTGAATAGTTTGAATTTGAGCTGGAACTAGTTAGTCTGGATTGACGGTGTATAGGCTTTTAACCTAAATTTACACTGTATTTAATTGAAAGTGATAACGTTATTTGTTGTTATTGTTGTTGTGGCAACTGGCAGTCAAAGTATATGTACTATAGTTGTAGAAGTTCTAGTAGCGTTATCGTAGTCAAAAGTAGTGAGAAGTAGAGGTAGTGCCTAGTAATAGTGGAAGAAGTATTAGTAGTAGTGGTAGTAGTAATAGTGGTAGTAGTGTTAATGGTGGCGATTCTGGTGGTGGTAGTTGTGGTAACAGTAGGCTAGTAATATCTATCATTGTCGTTATTTTTGTTGTTGTTCTTGCTGAAGATGTTACTGCTTGAAAGTAATGATGAAAATGATGATGACTCATGATAAAAGTGTCCTCTTTCGTTATTTGACGTTGAACAGGGCTTACCATCACAAGGTTGGTTGACACAAGGCAGAAACTTCTCAGACTTTAGTTCTTCAGTACAGCGCTGACTGCCGCACTGATTGTGACAAGGTCGTGTGCGCACTGATTTACTTAGACCCCGCCCACAGAAGGCGGCGCATTGGTTGCTTTGCGTCCAAGCTGTCCATTGGCCAACTGTCGGTGCTCCTGTTTTTCCTGGTAGAGGACGTGGCCAGACTGACTGATTATTTCATTGATTGATATGAAAGTTACTGAGATACATGTATCTATGATATGTTGGGACTGAAATGAAAATTCAAGATCGGGTAACTCTAGATTTACCTCACGTCCCTATCTTTTCTCTTCCCTCTCCTGCTCTTTTCCTCGTCTTTAGCTTTCATTTTCCTATTTTCCATCTGTATATCAGTTTGTTCTATAGCCTGTATGTATTCAGGACTTTATGACCAATACCTTTGTCCTTCCCTTTCCTTTCCTTTTTTTTACTCTTTCATCTTACATTCCTCTCTCTTTTTATCCCTTCCCTCCATTTCTCTTTATTTCTCTTTTTCTCCCATCATTCACTCTCACTCTTTCTGTCTAATTTTCTCTCTCTCTCTCGGTTTTCTATATTAGAACACAGACCACTCATCACTTCCCTGATTTTGTCAATCTGTTCTCTCTCTCTCTCTCTCTCTCTCTCTCTCTCTCTCCTCCCTTCCCCCTTCCTTTCTCACATATTTCCCTTCTGACTCAGTCGCATTATTTTTTCATTCAATAACAGCAGCATCTCTTCTCATCATCAGCGTCCTCTATTCTGGCACTGTTTTCACTCATTTTCGTATTCACTCATGTTTTCTCATTCATAAGGGAATTCAGTATTTTATTTTATTTTATTTTATTCTATTTTATTTTACGTTCTTTTAGCCTTTTGTTCCGGTCATCAAATTTCTCATTTCAGATTAAATGTGTTAGTATCCACTTATGACATGCGCCTTCGTTAAACAGAAGGGTTTTTTTGCTTTTATGCTGTCATCCCCATTACATTACCAACATTACCATCATCATCATCATCATCTCCGATATCATCTTAAGCAGGCGGGTAGTAAACAGTGGTGAGAAGAATAAGTCCCAGCTCAACTACTGTCATGAGCGGTTACTAACACGGCGGGGGAAAACCCCCAAAGTTGGTCCTCCAGATCTTCAAGTTTGGTGCTGGATTTAAGATTAAGTTCCATACAACACAAAACAGTTTGTGCCACAGAAACAAGAGCAGAAGTCCCTTGGGATACAAAAGATTGTCTTTTTAAATGTTTATGAAACATAACATCCCCATACAAGCCCCTCCAGATCGGATATAAACTATTCATTGTGTGAAGCAGTGAAGGCTGTACAGGTTGCCAAAGACATGGCGAATTATTGTTTAAACATACTGGACATTGGGTCTCACTGGACCCGATGTGGATAGAGATGATTTCTGTCAGGAAAATTATGGCACGGAACACCCAGGAGAGATGTCTGAACATTGTACTGGTGAGGACCAATTACTCACGGAAAGAAATGGGTTTGGTTTGAATGGAAGTGTTTCTGTACCCGGAAAAGGGATAGAAAATGATGAATGATGATTATTATTATGAGATCTTTATCTCCATTCGCCCCCTCCACCTTTCCCCTTATTTTGTTTATCCCGTTTTAGCATTTCATCGTCAGAGTATTGGCTGCTGTCCTATACCTACTTTACTTTCAGGAAAAGCAATTTTATTTTCACATCTACCTCGCTCACTGCCAATCATTTGAATCTCCACTATCTTCTGGCTAAATAGCAAAGACACTATATCGATAAGACCAAACACCCTCTTCCTTTCATCACTACAAAATCTGTGCACAGCCGTGCAACCTCCTAACGTATATCCTTTCTTTTTCGCGTCAATAAAAAATTCGTGTTGCATCGCTTGCGTTAATAGTTTTGTATTCAATATCTGGAGCAATTCGTGCTTTAAGTCAGCTTTCTGAATCTTTCTTGGAAAACGAAAAAAAAAAAAAATGAAATTCCATGGCTCTTGCATTTGTGTAATCAATGCTTGCACACCACTGCCCTCCTCTTCATAGTTTCATGGTTGCCGCCATTGTTGTTTACAGCGTATACACTCTCGACGTTTAGGGGCGCTACATGTCGCGGTAAAGGCAAAATTGGCCTACTGTACGGTCTTATCGGTATAATAGTGTCTTTGTGGATAGTGCTCGGAAACCCACCAGAGAGGTCGCCACAGGCAAAAGTTTGCACGTCCACCTGTGTCACACCAGTTCTGACAGCGCACTGTCTTTCTCTTCTTCTAGTTTGTCTACCAGAGCCACAGGTAGCAGTGGTGTCACAAGTTGTCACCTCGCTCCAAGGGGCCCAGAACTCCCAGCTGCCTACAACAGACCGATAATTAGACAGAAACATGAAGAATAAGATAAAGCGATAGACAAGACACTTAGACAGACTGACAGACAAAATGATAGGTAGAGGGACAGATAGAATTACAGGCGGTTTGACAGACAAATTCAAAGATAGACAGATTGATAAGTTGACACAAAACAGACCAACCTGACAGACAGATAGATAGACACTCTGATAGATAGATAGATAGATAGATAGATAGATAGATAGATAGATAGATAGATAGATAGATAGATAGATAGATAGA
>JBCEWB010422718.1:0-20270 GCA_039654565.1 Peronia peronii | reverse complement strand
TTAACTTAATGTCTACAACTTAACATCAAGAGATTAATCCTTTGATGAGGGCAAATTTTTGCATTGGCATTGCTAATTCATTACAGCAAATTTATAAATGCTCATGAGAAAAAATTATATAAATATTATATGTGGAAATTATAAGTTCTTTGTCTGAAAAATGTTGAATTATGAATTATTTCTTGCATGAAAGGGAGAGAAAAACTGCAGTAGTCTTGTGTAAGAATTGTTTTTCATATTGATGAATATTAAATATTTTCATATCTTTCTATTTTTTTTTTCTTTTTGGATCACAGCTTTTGCAGTTATTGGCTCCATGCTCATATTTGGGATGACATTTTTCCCAGTCTTTGCCTGCCTTACGATTGGATCTGTTTATGGCTATGGGCTGGGTGCTTTTTATGTATGGATGCTGACAGCTGTGGAATTCTACAGGGTTATCTATTGTCTTCTGAGAAAGGTGAGGAAAAAGAGTCTTATCAAAGGTAATAAGAGTAATGAACACCTGTATTTCCCTCCAGTTTGTGCTCTTAACTCTTTAAAATCTGTCATTATCCAGGTGACAAATCCAGTGGTGACATTTCCATACATTCTTAGCATCTAGGAATTATACAGGCTGCCTACCTAGAGTGAGATGTTCAAATCTTTCTTGATCTAAAAAAAATATTCTTCGTCTATAGTCAGTACTTATATCAGCATGTCATATATTTACAGACATCGTCATTTCACAAAAAATTTTTGAATTCTGGGCAGAACTGCTGGAATGATCTCGACTCAGCACCCTATGGTATACATAATGAACAAATTCTTCACAAGCATGAAGAAACAATGTAAAAATATGAACATTCAATTTTTTAATATGAGAAGTGATTCTTCATCAAGCGACAAGAACAAAAAAATTGTATGTAGGATTATCTGTTTTTTTTTTATATGTATTCATGTAATATAGGAATGAAAAATATTCAACTGACACATATATATATATATATATATGAAACATAATGATAAAGTAAAGTGAACCATGTATACAAAGATATCCATGGATAGATGTAATGTTCAAAATGAAAAGTCCTCACAAAGAATTGCTGGCAAATATTCATTGGACCAAACATTACATCTTTGTGCAATATATATGAAATCTGTTTACAAAGAGCCAGTGACATATTGTTATTACATTTGTTATCATCATTCCATATATAGTTGTTGAAATTCTAGATGTAAAGTGTGAACATCATGATCATCATAAATCACATCTAGTATGCATATTCTTCATAGAAGAGGTCACTATACTTTTCAGATTTTATATACTAAATTCATTCTGCCTGCATATGAATGAAACAATATGAGCACATTTATCCAGGTGACTCATGTGGCATGTAGTTAAATACAAATACATTCAGCAACTTGGATATTGTTCTGGACAGATTCTATTTTTAATTATATAATTGTTTTTTGAATAGTTATCCTCTGCCTTCTCATCATATCTTATATAGTCTTGTCTCATTATTGCATTCTGGGTGGATTCTGTTTTTTATCATTGCAAACATATTTTGATAGGCCATCTCTTACTTTCTCATCAAGATCTTTTTCTAATAATACATCTTATTGGAGAGGGAGTATTTTTCATCGTGACAAGCATTTTTCTTTAATCATATCTTATCTTAGTTTTTTCATATCTTATCTATAGGTAGAACCAACATACATACTGAAACCTTTGCCTCAGCTTCTCTGCCTGTTGTATCTGTCGGTCAGCATTCCTATACGTTTGATCCTGTCACTGATGGAGAAGGAGTTTCATGTAATATCAATGACAAGCACTTCATCTGCATTTACTGTGGAGACCATTAAAAAGTCTTATATTGGAGTTCATGTCCAGAAATTGTTGAAGAAACAGCAGGAACCCACGTGAGGATACAAGTGTAGATCTATGTCTCTTAATCTCTTTATCAGGCATTTTAGATTATTGTCTGACAGTATTTTTACGCTTTGTTTGTCTTGGGAATATTTTTACTCTTTTAAAGTCTTATTATATTTTTGTTTAATCATAGAGATATTTTTGGGTTTCCTCCCTTGATTAATCTCAAGATTTTTTTTTTTTAAATTAAGTGATTGGAAAAGAAATTAGTTGTCATTTCATCAGACAGAGATTATAATATTTCTGTTTCACCTACAGATTTATGATTTTGCTTTTGTATGATGTAGATTCATCCTTTTTTTTGTTTTGTGTTACTATTTTTTAAAATTTCTGTTGATTTTATTGTTCACAATTCTCAAGGCAAAATGCAGTTGGAGAATGCCAGAAAAAGTTGTCATAATTAAAAGTGTCCTAGTAGTAGTAGTTGGGCATCATACATCTATTCAATATGCCTATAAAGGATTTTTTTTTTCCTAAAAGATTCATACAAGCGCCTCTTTCTGAAAGTTTGATGTGGATTGCTAGAGGATTTGACTCATCTTTATTTCCTTTCACCATCAAACATGTTCATATCAAACACTGCACCTTCCATTGTGTGATGACATTGATGTCTCATCATCTTGTACTTCAAATGAATTCTGAGATTGACTTTAAGTGAAAAAATTAAAATAGACATAATTCTGTATTTACTATATAGGCCTACATGTTTTAGATCTCAGATCCATTAAATTTATCATTGAAGTATTTCTGCACTGTCCATAGAACTCTTGGATCATGACAGCTATTTTCAAATACATTTTAGTTTCTGAATCTTTTGTGTTTTTTAATGGATTGATATTTTCCATGAGATTTAGTTTTAAGAGCAGCTCATACAGTTCTCATTGCTCAAGATTTATTTCCTCTGATTCTCAGGTTTTCACCAACGAACACGATGTCCAAAGTCAAACATTACATCATTCAGTTCTTGTCTGATAAAATCTATCTCAGACAATCAGGTAATTTTTTTTTTATTGTTCTTCCAATTGTTTTTGTATTGTTGTTCCCAGTTCATATCATCTAGCCTGTATTTTTGACTGGTTAAAACAAGATGGACTCTCTCTGAATATACTACATTCTTTTCAGAATTGGCCCCCAGGCTTTAGTTATTCGTGGGTTGGATGACATTTAGAAATTTCGCTGGAAATCCAACTTATGATTTTTGTGTGTGTGTTTTTTTTTCCTAACAAATAAATTGACCTCAGTCAAATCTTGTCCATGGATGTTTTGAGTCTTCATTATTAGAAATTAGGATCAAGATTTTCTTCCTTGTACTAATAGAGACATTGTTTTTCAATTCTCATTTAACTGTGTTTTGAGGAGTTTTTTGATGGTACAGTGGTCTCCGCCTAAGAGCCTGGTCGCCGGAGACATAAAAAGCAATCTCTGTACTGAAATGTTAAGCAACCTGTCTGATCACAGACTATTGTTACCACTACGATTAATTGATTGTCACCCTTAGTTAGAGATTTATCTAAGTGAATAAGAACAGCTTTATCCCCTGTGTCTGTGATGTCATTAGATCTAACAATTCCTGACCTTTCATAGCCCAGGATTTAAACACTGAGTGAGTTTTCACATAGCGGTATCATTGTTGAATGGAAACATGATATTACTGTTACCCTACGGATAATTGCACAAGTGGTTCAAGTGTTTAGAATTAGCCAGACTGACCGTAGTAGGAAAACAACTGACCAGTCAGGAGGCTTACTCCTCTGTGTACAAAGAGCCCATCACGGATGCTGTCCCAAGTGTTGTCAAACAAAGACAGGTTAGTCCACAATGTGACCTAATTATGCAGTCATACATGAACTATCACTTCCACGCCTTTGTCTACCAGTTCCCTCCATCCTTGTTCCCATTTTGCCGCACACCTAGCACTGTGCGTTTCTCTCAAGTGGACAGTCTGATGTGACATTGCATCATAAATGCTGGCATGTCTTTGGCCGACACCAGGCACTTAGGCAGATTTTTATTTGAGAGGGGGTTCTTAAAGGGGTAAATTATAGAAGAAAAATTCCGTTTTGGAGCAGAGACAGGCTCTTAGGCAGACCAGGCTCTTAGGTGGTGGATCTTAGGTGGAGATCACTATACATATTATATAGCATATGTGACCATTTATTTCATTTCGTTTTTCATTTAGATTTTGCACTTGCTTTGCAGACTTTTTGTACTCCTCCAGGCTGTTGACGACAATGGTCGTTGGTGCTACAGTGCTTTATCAGGTAAGTGTGAATCAAAGTGTGATTATTTTTTCTAATTATTAGTGTTGGGGAAAAAGGCTATATCTTTTAAAGTTATTAGAGTTAGGGATAAAGTTATCTCAGTGCTTTTCACCCATGGCAGTCTGTGAATGTTGATAATGATGACAGTGGTGTTCTTAGGCCTGACATGTATGGTCATGGGCCCCAAGGTCAGCTCGTTATGGGTGGCACAGCGAACCCCATTCAACACATGGAACACAATTGATGGCTTTGTCATCATTTTTACCCAGCCGTGCAATCTGTATGGAATCAGAATAGGAAAACAATAAGCAAAGACAACACATTTTATTTTTAAAAGAAACAAATAAGTACAGAATTTTTATTTTTTTTTAATCATCATGATATAAAGTCTGCCCCCAAAATGTAGAAACACTTTAGAAAAAAAGAAACCGTATGTTGAAAGCAAACATCATACTCCAGTATTCACTGCAAAGTGTTTTTGAAATCTGATAAAAACTAACGCACAGATTTCAGCTATCAGATTTGATAAAACTTCGAAAGGGGATGTATATTTATAAAACTCATACTTACTTACTTTCTTAAGTTTGTTTATATATTTTTTGTATTTCTGAGAAATTTTTCAGAAAAAATGTTTTTGAAATCTTTCTCTGCAAAATGAATGTAAATAGTGATCTCTTTTGAGTTTCAGCATATTTACAGATGATCTGAGAATGATTGTGGAATATGTAACAACATTATTACTTTTTTACCATTCATGACCCAGTGAGGTACACTACAGGTAATAGTCTATTACAGTGCTGAAGTCAAGTGAAGTTTTTGAAAGCTTTTCAGCCCCCTTTTTTATGGGGGCTATCTCAGCTATTATTGTTTCTGAGGAACAACGATTAAATGGATGCCAAAATGTGAAAAAGTGAGAATACAAGTCTTTATTGTTTTACATTTACTATCTTGTTTCCTACCGCCCTCCCCTAGATGAGAACATGGATATTGAAGATCTAAAGTAAACTGAAATATTAAATAATTACATGGTACTATTACCAGTCTGGTGGGGGAGGGTGGGGAGCGAGGGAAGAGGTGAGTGGCTTTCCTCCTCACTGTCGTATACTTCATGGCACAGGCACACATAATTATGTTCATTTACAACTAACACCCAGCCAATTTATCGGGCCTTTCGGGATATTCCCTGCCAACCATGTTTTAACATGTTACACACCTGCAGCCTCGGGGGAAAACAGAAAAAAATAGTATGCATAGACAATACATGCTGTCTTAGACTGATTTTCCGTCTGGGTTGATCCTAGTCTAGTCTTATGGATACTCCTGCTCTTCTCCACCTGCATGTATACATATGACAGATCTGACCTAAGGGTTACAGCCGATCCTGGCTGTGGGTGTCACGAGGGGAGAGGATGGCTTCCCTCTCCACCACAGTCCACAGGGCTCAGCTTTGCTGATGTTCCAGTTCAGGCTCAGATTGGACAACGCACACTACAGTAAAAATGAGCAAAAACCTCCTACCCTGCTACTGCTCTCGCTGGGTCCTGATTGTCAAATCCTCATACATGCCATAACTATATAACATATTGGGATGGGGATAGTCTGCCCCCCCCTCAGTTCTGGTGGGTGATGCTAGGGAGGTGAATATGGGTTACCTCACCCCTGTTCAATATCCCCATCCTCCAGTCCTTCTCAGGGGTCATGACTATGCTTCTGTCTGGTTCGAGCGAACTTTGTAAATTTAAAAAAGTAGTCAAGATTGTAATATATAAAATTGACATGGTAAATTACATGCATGTGTATATGTATTTATCTAGAAGTGTATATTATTATGTCTTAATAAGTTAAAGCATTATTAACAAGTCATTATAATATATTGCATCATCCATTCATAAATATAGTTGTGTTAGTGGACTTGCATTATCATTTTCTGTATGTGCATATATTTCAGTCGATTGATGTGTACCTTCAAACATACGAAAACAACATAGGCTCATGGGGGTAGGGACAATGCAGACATATTTATGGCTGATCTTATATAGGCTACTAGTGTCTAGTACTATACAATAGGGTATACAATATATTGGTTACTAAGCTGGGTATGATTAATGTACATGTATCAGCAGCCAATATAAACCATAATAATGTGTACTGGAGGACTTAAGGAGACTAGCCTCACATTCATTCCATTTCATGACATCACTTTATCATCAAGCAGTGCTTATTTATGTTATAGAAACTGTTGGAAGGGATACAGTTCTTTACTTCCTGAACACTGGAAGGGAGAAACAGCTTTCATTTCAATATTGCTATGTTTTTTTAAAAATGGCTGTGTTTGTTTAGTTTTTATTTCAGCCTTAAGTTTTTATTTATTCTCATATTTCTATTAATGACATTAAAAAGTACTCAATATAACTCTTTTGTTCTGACAAATATTTGAACTACTAACTTTCATAGAACGTTGATGAGCCAATACTCAGCTTTATGACTTGGCCTCTTATATATAGGTTTGGTAATGAAACGGAGAGAAATCCTATCTATACCCCTCTGTTTGTGCGCAATATATGCAAACTCCAACCTAATCAATGAGCTGGCTTTACATGGTGATATATGTCTAACTTATAGTGTTTTTTTTCTAAAGATATCTGCAGTTATTTTTATTCTCCCCTCCCCTCCTCAAAAATTACTTAAATGTGGATATTTTTGTCTTTCCAGCTTAATTATTTTAATATGTCCTAGTATTTTCAAACTGATTGAATTACAAGAAAACAATATTGAGAGCATTGTTTAGGCAGGAAAATCAATAGATATATTATATATGATACATGTAATATATAATAATTTGTAAAAATTAATAATGACATTCTGTTTGCAGGTTGTCTATGAGTTAATAACTCTGACAGCTCACCTTTTTGATACCATACTATTGAAACTGAATGATGAACTTCAGGCCACAGAGACAATCATTGAGGCTACAAACTCGGAGACTGCCAAAGATCTTAAAGATATTTTAGACACTGGCCTTACTATCTTCAACATTTTCAGAAGTATGTATTAAGATATGGATTATACTTTGGTATTTATGTTTCTCTCGCTCTCACTTTCTTTTCAGTTTTACCTTAGTGTCTTCTACCCCAGAACTCTAGATCTTCCTTGCTCAGAACAAACATGCATTGTAATTCTTCTTGATAACGTTTTTAATATTAAAAAAAAAAAATAGATTCATGTCCTCTCTATATTTAGATGAGCTGGAGCATGAAGACAGAATTCTAAATGTAATAGAAAATAGAATTGTGAATATTATGCCCTAGGTACTAATTATGAGCACAGACCATGCAGGCCTAGATTTTATGGTCATAAGGTGAAATGCGTAAATGAGTGCCCAATAAAATAATGAAAAAAGGCATTTTGTCAGAGTATCTCACAGCTGTGCACCAGCTTGCCTTTAGTTTGACTTGTGCTGGCAGCTCAGCTGGGGTTATGAGGTTAAGTCACAGTTCATCGCCACTCCACAGGGGAGCGTGAGCTAACTGTCGTAACTTAGTGAAAAAGTATAGTACTTTAACACAACATGTGCAATGGAAGATCATGAAACATTAAGACAAAATATAAACATAAAGATGAAAATCTGAATTTTTCTGTGGTATAAGTTTTAATGCTGTATCTCTTGTGAAAGAGAAGATAATACTAGTCCAAAAATGGGTAAATTGTGTTAGGTTTTATGATGTTAATCTTTTTTTATCTCCCATTATCAGATGAAGGGCACAAATTTTGTCCGTTTTAAAAATATGGTTGGAAAGAAGATTTAACCTTTCCAACAGTGGTAAAAGAAATCTCGTACTGAAATTAGTTCCGCCACAATCGAGTGTTTAAATATTGTGACCCTCTAAGTAATGAACAGACAGGCCAGTATTTCAGATCTGCGGGGCAAAAGCATGCATTGCATGCATGCAGACACTGAACACAACTTAGGATCATTGGTAGAAACTGTGAAACGATTTAAACATTGTGTTATTTGCAATATGCTTCGACAGGCAACATGCAGATATTGTATTATTGAGATTAAGCAGTGACTTGTTACATGGATTAACAAATTTATAATAATACATCTATCCATCGATCTATCTATCTATCCCATAGTTGTAAGGACCATTGGACACCGCAGGTGATTCAGCAACTTCTTCCTCCAATCATCTCAGATTTTTGATCTCTTGATTGTATCGCTCAACCTCAAGCCTGTCCATTCTGGGATGTTGTCCTCCCATCTCTTCCTCTGTCTGCCTTTCCTTCTCCCTCCTGGCACTGTGCCCTGCAGGAATGTCATGGCAAGCCCTGATGATCTCATAACATGACCATTTGAGCTTGTGTCTCTTGACCAAGGCCAAAAGGTCTTCGTAGGGCCCAACAAGTTGATTCTGTTCCGAACTTTCTTGTTTGTGATATGATCTTTATAGGGGATGCCCAGGAGTCTTCGAAAACTTCTCATCTCAGTGGACTGTATTCTCTTTTCTGTCTCAGCTATTAAAGTCCATGATTTACATGCATACAAGAATATTGGTGTCACCAGGGTGTGCATCAGTCTGATCTTTGAGCTGAGTGCATTGTTCCAGTCATTCAAGATGTATGGCAGTTTTGTGAGCGCTGCTGTCGCCTGTGTAATCCTGGAGAGTACTTTGGGTTTGGATCCCTCATCTGTCACAATTGCTCCCAGGCATTTAAAGCTGTGGACAGTTTGTAGAGTAATATACATAATCATTATCAAAGCTTTATATTTTATGAGGGTTGAGGAAAATTCTAAACATTTTGAAGTTTGTCTGTTCTTCTTTTCGCTTGTGCTAGATCTATTGATTATAGCTGTGGTTTAGTTTGTAGAATGTTTGCGTTCATTACTGTGTGTAAATGTGCTGCTTCATTTTTTATTGCATTCGCTCTCTTCTCTGATTTTGAAATGCTGAAATCTATGAGTTCCATACCCTGTTCACCCAGAAAACCCAGTTAGTTGAGATTGATGTCGTTCTATGAAGGGAATGCAGTGGTTTTCTGAATGTGATGTTTAGGGAGAGCGTATTGAGGGACATGTCTGCAATAAATAATTTCATATAATTGGCTATAGACTGTTGTGTGTATAGAAGCTATAGTATTTTCTGCTACTGGTTGTGTGTGAAAGGGGTGCGTATATCTCACTAAATGCTTCATTCATTTGTTCATTGTCATTTGGACTTCTATTCGATGTCTCTGGTCGTTTCCGCCATGGCAGGGGTTAACTACTTCCTCAGGTGGGCGCTTTTTCTTACACATTTGTCGCAAATATATTTTCAATGGCAGCCATCAGTGTCTCTTTCATTATTGATCTTGTAGTATAGAACAAATTTGGCTTATACTTATCACAATTTTGCTTCAGTCTCCTTTGTCTTATCGCTTCTTTCCTGATGATGTCCTCCTTCATTCACATAATAACAATGTGTCGATCAAGCGAATGCGCCATAACGAATAAAATATGCAGTAAGAAAGAATAAATATTCATAACTCGCATTCTAATTTAAATAATAAAACACAATTTTCACACAATGTAGAACCGATCACAAGGGCTTGATCTGAGTGAAAAAAAGATACTTTGAATGTGGCCAGAAGGAGATATTGAGCGTTAAACTAATTATGCACTGCAATTTTCAAGAGAACTACATGGCCTTTTCAAGAATCTCTTATAGCACAACTTAATATAGTACACCAACCAAAACTACATTGGAGGACAGAGGAAAAATATGAGAATACACTGGTGGTCACAAACCGATGTTCACTTTTGATACAATCTTAAAATAATAGGCTGAAAATATGATATCACGGCAAGACCATCCAGTAGTGCAGGCTAACTCCGAAATTTGATATGACGGGTGGAAAATTCCCCTACGGAGTCCCATTGACAAGTAATTTATTGCTTTGTGGCAAAACTTAAAGCGCGCTGAGGGCTGGTTTGCACACCTGTGACCTTAGTATTGAAATAGACATTTTCAATTTTTTTCCAGAGCTAAGGATTTGAAAAATTCCTCAGAATGTATTGGTTTGACAATAAAATAGTTACCTGAACAGTTCATTTGCATTTAGTATAGAGGATGCTGCTATTGACGACGTTGTTTTGTACATATATTTGTCTTGTGCCCAGAGCAAATGAGTTGGAAGTCGCGCCAGGGGATTTCATGCTATGGCCGTTTTTAACTTTTTTCAGACTCCGATATCAAATTTTTTTTTCACAAAACGAAAAGTTAACCTTTTTTAACTGAAAAAAATCAAAATTTTGGGATCTGAAATGGAAAATAGTTAAAAGTAGTCGTAGCTTAAAATTGCCTAGCGCAACTGCTGACTCATTTACCTTGGATGGAAGATATATGTCATGTAAGCTCCTTTAAAAAATGTTTATACTGCCTTTGATTCATTCTCTTGTTATGAGTGCAGTTACTTTCCTGGTGTCCTTCATAGTTGCTGCAGCGCTCGGTGTCTTCAGTATTCTCAGTGCCTTTCCTACCTACAGGTTTGTGTGTGTATGTATGTTTGGGGGGAGGGGGGGGAAGTTGTGTGCTGTTGGTGAGATTTGTACACAACATAATGGAAGATCATTTTGACCAGCCCTATTAAATGTGTTTCTCTTTGCCAGACACAAGAGGTGTTGAACAAGCAGTGTAAATCACCAAAAAAAAAAATCGCTTTTGTGCTTATAGCCTGAACCTTATATCATGAAAGAATTTTAAAAATTCAAGGTATGAAGAAAATATGTTCTTCTTGTGGTAGTAGTTCACCATTTTTTTTTTTTTTTTTTTGTGATCAATCTTTCAAATGACAAGAAGTGATTTTTTCTTCTTTACACAGCTTGTTCAACATCTCGTTTGTCTGGCTAAGCAAAGTAATAGAGCTGGTCAAAACAATCTCCCATTATTGTTGTTATTCCTATCCAGTGTTACTGGCTGAGATTATTGAGAACAAAGACATAACTGCTGATGATACAACTCACTACTTTGAATATTTAACATGTAATTCTCCCTTGTTGTGAGTTTTTATTTAGGAGAACATTCATGCTAAATACTTTTGTGACTGAAAGTTTTTGCAAATTTTTTCATGTCTTCAATGAAAATAAGTGATTCTGTGATAAATATAGACATCATCTGGTCTCAGTATTTGGGCTCTCTGTGTCATTGTATCCCCCTGAGGACGAAGTAATGACGACCCTTCTTCTTGGATGCATAATCATTTTGTGTTTCAGCCAAATTTATAATGCATCACATAGCTCAGCTGTGATAAAAATCAATTTGATATCTCTTTCAGATATGTGCAGAAACTGCTGATTTTAACAAATCACTGATAAATAAAGGCCATAAATTCATTTTCATAAATCTTATTTTGAACTATGCATTATGTTTTCAGAGCTGAGACCTGTCCCTTCTCTTACTGTGTACTTTCAGCAGATAAACTAATGTTTAAACTACTGGCACTAGACTATCAACAATATATTTCATTGTTATTGCATCCTGTTCTTAAATCTGAATCCATATTAAAAGAAAAAAGGAAAGAAAAAAGTGAAAAAAAAAAAAAAGAGTAGTAACTAGGGAGTACAAAAGGGATATAATCTAGAAACAATGCAAAATAATTCGTAGAAAAGTGCTTTATATTTTTTTTTTCTACAGGCAAAATCTGAGGGCTTTGTACAAAGGGGATTACAGCAAGCTCGGTGATATGTCAGGACAGTCTAATGCTCAATTTCTTGTGAGGAACTTGCCAGCCTGGTGCCAGTTTCTAGACAATCATTTCAGAAGATTGTTATAGTTTTTGTACTGAATTGTATTTCTGGTTTCTCAAAACAGCTCAGCATAGTTTGAAGTCTGATATATAAATCGAACCTAATCTTTACCAGCCACCATGTCTTAACTTTTGTGATGCTTGAAAAGTGCCAGGAGGAAATATGGCATTTTCTGGCATTGATAGGAGATAATGGAATGAGGCAATTCACCACATCTTTATAGATCATAAGAGTAAGACAGGAAAATACAAAATCTGGGGTCAAAGGCCTTTTTGTGCATATACAATAATCGTCACTCAAAAGTGGTGAATCTTTGATCTTTGGATAGTCTTCACGACTGTTGTTGCCCGATGGCTGTAGCTGCAGTTGGGCATTTGAATTTTATATTTTTAATGGGAATCTTTTGTTTTCATTGCTCAGAATCTAGAAACTTCTTTGTTTCATATTGCCTAGATCTTCATACATTCCATGTCCATAGGCTGGTTGTATGCGATATGCAGGCTACCAGGTTGGATATATTGCATGGGGTAAGTGTGCAGTCCTCATGTGTACATAAGAATGTAGTGTAGTCCACTTAAAATAAATTCTTACCTGAAGTCAGTCTTCCTTGGCAATCCTATTACTTTTTTCTTTTATATTTTAGTGTTGGTCTAGGTCAACCTTGTTTTAAAATCAACAATTTTTTTTTAAGGTCCCAGGGCCCCAGACATGACTAGATCTGTATAATTATGCATACTTTATTTGTCTATTAGGATTTAGTGACCAGTATTACAATAAGCACAATAAGGAGAAGTGTACAAAGAATATAAATGTATATATATCTCATGTAACTATACACAGAGACAAAACACATACTCATACAACCATTCATCCGTCTATCTATTTAAAAGACTCTGCTCAGTGGGGTGGGAGAGGGGGTTTAAAGCATTGATGATGACGGTAACCATATTTTTTTTCCTATTATTTCCATTTCACAGGTTTCATCATCCAGAGTTTGATCATCCTGTTTGTTGCACTGATTGTCACATTCATCGTTGTCCTTGTCATTTTCGACATTTCCTCTTGGGCCATTGACTTCCTACTGGCACTCTGGTAGGTCAAATTTTTAGGCTTTTTTTTTTTAACAAAGCTCATGGCAAGTGGACTTTTTACCTCTTTGTGTCTTGATAAAGACCTAATTATATATAGAGAGAATGATGGGTTCCAGTTGCTGTGGATCCTAAAGTGAAAAAAGAAATGATATAGAAATTCGTTGGTCACATGAGAAAGAAAAATCTTGAAAGATTTAATTTTTGAAACAAATTTGTATAGTTTGGCATTTCATCTGAGGAAACTGAGGAATCCATATGATCTGGACTTCCTTGTGTTAACACCTTAAAGTGTCAGAAGAAACTGCTGGAATGCTGGTATTTCTATTTTTATATTTATTGACCTTTAATAAGTTGACAGTTATGATATTAGGAGATAAAGTCAATCTGTAGGATGATTACCTTATAAGCAATACAAATTGTACATTATTTGGAAAGGCTTTCAAATGCAAAACTATAGTATAGTCCGACAATTGCTTTTGGGCAGATTGGTCTCTTGACACTTCTAGAGTTTATATAAGACTTATGAGACTCAGAGCAACTTGTTTGTCATAATGAGTTGATCACAGATTTATAAGTTGGCACCTATGCTACCTCCATGTTAATTCATTCAGTATTGTATTATAGCCTGAAACTTTTGTATCTGATTTATCCATGCTGTGATGCTGGCCTAGAGTCTTGTAAAACAGTCCAACAAGGAATTACATTTAGTTGCATTTACTATATAGTTGAATGGACACTTATGCCACAGCAATATGCGAAAGAAATTTTTGAAAAAGAATTGTTGCAGGCGAATCAACATAAACTGCTCTTTATGACTGAGCACTGACAAGTTAAACATTCAGTCTACAAGTAAACTTCTGTTGTTCATGTTCAATGTGCCCTGATAATGAAACTGGCTATGTCGCAGCGACCTGTCTGGGACAGCGTCTTGTTTAGCTGGTGAGGCGAATGCAGGAGTGGCAGTCTCTACTGGGGAGTGACATGGATGGTTACAGATCTGTCACTGCAGGTTTATGTCTTTTTCATGACCAGCTTTTGTTCAACTGGTTTGTGAATCTGCACCTCAAAACAAATACATGTGCGCCTCAAAACAAAAACATATAAAGTAGTCGATAAGCATAAACAAAAAGCAAGCATGTGTATGAAGATATGTAGATGTTCCACTTTGTCTTTTTCATATCTGTCTGCAGGCCAGTCCCAGTTGTTGGATTGACTTTCAACATCTCCCAGGTGATCCTAGCCAGATTAGTGTTCCTGCAAGGCTGTGGTAAATATCTGGCCCTCACAAACAGGTCAATCAAGCTTTTGCCCTGACCTTCTGTATAAACTCCTTCAAGCCGTTTAAAGAAGTTTTGCTAATATCAAGCAATATAATGGTGCATGATCAGGTGAAATTCACTGACAAAATCGTGTTCTACTGACCATGGGGTCACAGAATTAGATTAGCTAGTGAAATAGTTAAACAAATATGCAGTCGGAACCATTTATAACAGGGCCGCTTATAACAGGAAATGCTTATAACAGGAGCATTGTTAATCCCAATGTGCACTCCTACTTGGGCATTAGTAAAGTACTATCTGGTATAGCAGTAGCCTGTAACAGCCGAATCACTTATAGCAGGATCCCTGTTTCGCTAGGCAATCACAATGTAGGTGCATAAGTGGGTCAAGTATGCTACGAACACGATTGCTTCACCACTATTATTAAATTTGCTCTGTTTTCTGGGTGCATCATAAGGAGGGAAGGGGGTAGGTGGCAGCCAGTGAGATCAGCCAAGTGACTCGGAGGAAGAGAGAAGGATGGCTCATTCATAATTCATAATAGGATAAACAAAATAGGCTAAGATGATAGGCCAACATGGATAGAGAAAGGACTCACACGTGTAGCCCCTAAATTAATATGTATCGTACCATTCACTGACCACTTGATCCAGTTAACAATCAGCAGTGCTGAATACTGTGATGAGTGCATTTGCAGTTGTAGACATTTTGCGATGTTGATATCACATTGTGTTTCCATTGCTGTCTGCTGTGGATCAGGCAAGATTTATTGGCATTGCATTTTTATTGCAATCTCTTTGATAACTTTACTATTCCACACATGACTATAGTGATTATGGCCTTTCACCTCAGCCTCTTGACAATGTACGCAAGAGATTGAGCACAAAAGAATTGGTATAGCGGGAGGAAAGGTGCAGATGGATGAGGTAATGTGATATCTTGATCTTTCAGTGTGCATAGGGTAGGTTACTCTTGGAACTCTATTGGGGACAATGGTGGGGGAGAATCAGATGCAAGGCCAGTGAAGTGTCATGTATTAGATATCCACATGGTCAGTCGCTCTGTTAAGACTTTTGACTATTAGTAATAGTACGTGAACATACTGTAACCTGTAATATAATATATTGTATCCCTGTTATCGTCATTACTATGGTCTTTGCTGAAACACAAGAGTAAAAGAACTCATGAAGGGAGATTATCCATGAGAAAAGTGTCTCCTATAATCAGGCAATAGGCTAGCAATAGTTTAATTTTTATTTCTCCGATTCATTTTATGTCAATTATAACGGGAATTGCTTATAACAGAACTTTCAGTTGGTCCCAGCAATCCTGTATTATCAGGTTTCTGTTGTAGATAGATGATGTTTGGAAAAAATGTGTCAGATCCAGCGTGGACTGTTTTATTTGGCTAGCTCTGTTACTTCCTTTTGTTAAACATAAGGGAAGTTAACCAGGCAGTGTAGAGAAGAGAAAAATTGCTTTCCTTTCTGTTATTTGAAATATTGATTACCAAAAAAACAAACTGAGGAAATTATCATAAGAAGAAAACATTTTTTGCACACCATGACTTAAAAAAAAAAAAAAAAATGAAGATTTCTTGATGTATGTTTCAAGGAAAGAGCACAAAAGTGATTTTTTCCTTTCATTATTGTGTTTTTCCTTGTGTCTGGCGAAGGAAGGTATCAGGGCTGGTCAAAGACAATCCCCACTGTCACCTATCTAAATATTTAGAGAAATAATAAAATAATACTTTTATACATTTTCTCTGTCCCCAGGCGTATATTTTTCATTTTCACATATTTCCTGTTCTTCTACAACATTTTTATGGGGGTTATGTCCTGTCTGTTCCGCATCATTAAGTCTTTGCTACTTGGTGCGTTGCTGCTTCCTAGGATGGACAAAGGTCTCCTCCCCAGAGATTATCAATTCAGTGACCCAGGTGAGTCTCTTTCTAAAATTATATTGCATGGAAATTATCTCATGACTTGAAAAGGTTTGACCTTAAAAGTGTCAGCTGAAATTATCAGAATATCATTGCTGTCAAAATGCTGTGTTTTCATGCTTAAGCAATGATAGTTTAGAATGTGCATGAATGTCTTCGTTAGGTCTGTGGGGATGGTAGTAGATTGTGAAGTGTTAAGAGTCGATACTATATACGAAATGAGACAGTATATAAATCATTTCATGCCATTGATCTATTAAATTTGCAGTCCATAAATGTGATTTATTATTACTTATTTGAAGGATTTCACGCCTACATTGGTTTGCTGCGTGTAGAACAAGCCCATACACATCCTGTGTTGTTGATGTTTGCTTATCTGTTGATACTGATAACTCAAGACAGACAAGGAAGCAATGAAGGGGTGAAGATCTCAAACACTGAAGTAGAGAGATGTGATGAAACCATATGTTATATTGAAATGATTGGTTTTACAGGTAAGAAGCCGTGTATTTCCTATGTTCTAAAAGTGCTATCTGGAAAGTAATAAAAAAATTAACATAAAGTAAAGATTTCTTTTTGTGTATAGCTGAAACTCACACAAGAGTTCCTATCACTCTTTGGCTACTTTTCAAGGTAACATACTTGGAGATCAATACACTTTTGCCAGCGCTGAGCCAGAGAATAGATACCCTCCCTGAGGAAAGCCTTAAGCGATGAGAACCAATGTCACATTTGTTTAGTGAGGTTTTCATCACAGCCAAACTTTTTTCCTCCAAGATGGCATTTCAGGAGTCCAAACAGGTGATAATATGATGGAGCCATGTCGGGACTGTGGGGTATGTGTGATAAAATCTCCTATCCATAGCAATGGAGCCAGTCTCTTGTCATTTTTTGCACTGTGAGGTGTTGCGCTGTCATGCTGAAGAACAATGCCCATGCTCAGAAGTCCCGGTCTCCTGCGGTGCACAACTTGTCTCAGTCAGCTGCGTGTTCACAACAAGCAGCATTATTGCATTATCCATGAGGCAAAATGTCTAACAGAAGATACCTTTAGCATCCCAGAACAAGCTAGCCATAAAGTTCTTTTTCTGAATGCTGCACCTTGAACTTTTTTGTGGATGGAGATGACAGATGGTTCCAGATCAGGGAATTTTGTTTTATTACTGGCGTTGCTTGATGCATGCACATTCAAGGAATCCTTCACAATTTCCTTGGACCCCTCCCCCCCCCTCCTCCTTCCCTCCCTCTCATTTCAGCTAAAGGATTCTCATCACCATCAACCATCACCACTTCACTGTATGAATCCAGAAGGTTCTGTGAAACATTGGCTCGCTGTAGATTAAGATCCTCTGTGAGCTGCTATGGAACCTACTTAACTGAAACTTCTGATAACGCAAGTCCGAATAGATTATTTCAAGAACAATGCTTTTTGAAATTTCAAGAACTGAAGCAATGTCTTAAACATATTTCGGTATTCTTTTGCATGCAAATATAGCACAATCCCCTTCACCTCTGCCTTTAACCATTCTGCAAATGGGGGCCGCCATATTTTATTTGACATGATGATAACATGCGCCAACATTGATGCTGATATTTGGCCACAAGAAAGTGCTTTAAATTTCTTACTGCAGATTAAAAAAAATATTGATTAGTCTGAAAGTTGTGGCTATTTTCTTGTTACTTTCCGGACAGCCTTCTTACATGCCAAATTTAAAAATTCACAAATGTGTGCAAATAACTAGCAAATAACAAACAGCTGACTAAACTGGAATATTTACCAATACTTTTGGAAGTTTCCATTAAAAATAAGGAATAGCTGATGAAAATGAGAAGACATTTTGCAATAGAAAACACCTATCCCAGTTACTTCTAGTTAAATCAGGGAGAAGAAGATCACTCTCTCAATGACACAAGTTAAGAGATTTAAATACATTTTGTAAGGGTTTTGTTTTTTGTTTTTTTTGTAGATATCGATGTTTCTAAATCAGAGTGTAATGAAGAAGAATAAGATATGAGGACATTTTGCTCCTGCTGATGAGTGATTATATGTCATTCTGTTTCATTTTTTTTATAAGTATATAAAATTTATGTATGTCTATTAAGAAAAAGATAAAATTTTACAGGACTCTTTTTTTTTTAATAGTCGTTATTATGAAAATTGAAGATAATAATAATAGAGAGTATTTATATAGCGCCTATCCCCGTATGTACAGGCTCTAAGCGCTTTAGAATCTATTATTACCCAGACAGACGCAAAGAAGACACTCATAAACGGTCTCAGCTTCCTGGGAAGCACACAAGGCGGCTGCCTGTTAGGCACTCAAATCCTTATCAATCTAACAATATCATTCACTGTCCATAGTCGGGTACTCATTCAAACCTGGGTGAGTCAGGAAATGTGTATAAATTGTCTTTCCCAAGGACAAAATGTCGGGACCTGTCAGAATTTGAACCCAGAACTTCAGATCCCGAGTCCGACGACCCAACCGCTAGGCCACTGACACCACCATTTAAAGATACCTTTAAATTTTATCACTATTTGTGTACTGCCATATTGACACTTGTTTGAGGGAAGAATAGTGTTCACAGAAATATGAATAAATAAGAAATACAGTAGTCTCCGCCTAAGAACCCACTGCCTAAGAGCCCGGTCTACCTAAGAACCCACCTTTGCTGCGATAATTTAACCCCTAAAAATCTGCTTCCAAATAACAAAATCTGCTTAGGAGCCCAGTGATGAATCAAAATATGCTAGTACTTTTTGTGTAATTTCACATCAGTGTTCTCTTGAAAGGAATGCACAGTGCTAGATGTGCAGTAAAATGGGAATTGGGGTGGAGGAACAGGTAGACAGATAGTATGCATTTCACGGGACAGCACCTGTGATTGGCTCTATATAAAAGGAAGAATATGTTTAGCCTCCAGATTGGTCAATTGTTTTCTTACTTAGGTTGGTCCAGCTAATTTTGAACACTTGAGTCACTCATGCAATTATCTGTAGGGTCAGTTGTTTTCTTACTACTCTTATTTTAAACATTTGAGTCACTTGTGTGATTATCCTACTATCAGCATGTTTTCATTCAACAATGGTACTGTCACATGGACACTCAGCTGATGTTTAAACACTGGGCATTATTGATGAATAATACACTAAGAAAGGTCAGGGAATTGCTAGATCTAATTACAACACACACAGAGGGGATAAAGCTTTTATTTGCATAGATAAATCTGGGACTAGTGGTAGCGATCAGCTAATGAACTTGTGAAGACAGTTTGCATAAGTTTTCAGTGCATCTAAGAGCCCATCCACCTAAGTGCCCACTTTTTGTGTCCCCTGATGATCCTGGGCGGAGCCACTGGATGTCATCTTTCTTCTTATCATTTGTAGGGCATTTTAATTTAAATGAAACTGTCGTGAACAAGAACCATTTTACCAGATGGATACACAATGTAGCTGTATTTACTTTCGTCAGGAGATGCAAGAGCTGAGAGTCGACATCGCCATAGGATAAGATTGCGATGGCATCTTTTCTACACCCTGCTGCGCAATCCCCATCTAATACTTTTACGGAAAAGCTTCCTCCAGTCACTGTTAGCAAAGAGAGGTCAGTGTTCTTTTCATCTAGTTCTGCAGTATGGCGCGCTGTTCATACCTTCAACATTTTGTTTGATCAGCTTAAAAAGTTGCGATTCTTGTTTTGTTTCTTTTTCCATTTTTATTAGCTTCAGTATAACCAAGAAAAGCAAAGATTCTCAAACTTTCCAAACCCTGCCTTTATTTTCCCACGTGTATGTGAAATTCTACCACCAGTACTATTATAAAACCGATAAAGTTTTTTTAGCAATGGATCCACACAAGGAAACAAATTTGAAAAAGATTTCAATGAATACAGATGCTGAGGAAATACATATACATGTATGTGATGCATCATGACGGTTCAGTCCACAAGGTACATTTTGGGCAAATTGAGTTATTGATACAGTGTGAAAGAGTGATC